>JAFLJL010000306.1:0-20437 GCA_018398815.1 Conus ventricosus | reverse complement strand
ATACAAGTCCAGTACTGTCTGAATGTAACGGAGCCGGTTTATTTCATGACCCACATGACACAAGCCCAGTACTGTCTGAATGTAACGAAGCCGGTTTATTTCATGACCCACATGATACAAGCCCAATACTGTCTGAATGTAAGGGAGCCGGTTTTTTCATGACCCACATGACACAAGTCCAGTACTGTCTGAATGTAACAGAGCCGGTTTATTTCATGACCCACCTGACACAAGCCCAGTACTGTCTGAATGTAACGGAGCCGGTTTATTTCATGACCCACATGACACAAGCCCAATACTGTCTGAATGTAACGGAGCCGGTTTATTTCATGACCCACAGGACACAAGCCCAATCTGTCTGAATGTAACGGAGCCGGTTTATTTCATGACCCACCTGACACAAGCCCAATACTGTCTGAATGTAACGGAGCCGGTTTTATTTCATGACCCACATGACATAAGCCCAGTACTTTCTGAATGTAACGGAGCCGGTTTATTTCATGACCCACATGACACAAGCCCAGTATTGTCTGAATGTAACGGACCCAGTTTATTTCATGACCCACATGACACAAGCCCAATACTGTCTGAATGTAACGGACCCGGTTTATTTCATGACCCACATGACACAAGCCCAATACTGTCTGAATGTAACGGAGCCGGTTTATTTCATGACCCCCCTGACACAAGCCCAGTACTGTCTGAATGTAACGAGCCGGTTTATTTCATGACCCACAGGACACAAGCCCAATACTGTCTGAATGTAACGGACCCGGTTTATTTCATGACCCACCTGACACAGCCCAAAAACTGTCTGAATGTAACGGAGCCGGTTTATTCATGACCCACATGACATAAGCCCAGTACTTTCTGAATGTAACGGAGCCGGTTTATTTCATGACCCACATGACACAAGCCCAGTATTGTCTGAATGTAATCGGAGCCAGTTTATTTCATGACCCACATGACACAAGCCCAATACTGTCTGAATGTAAGGGAGCGGTTTATTTCATGACCCACATGACACAAAGCCCAGTACTGTCTGAATGTAACGGAGCCGGGAGTTATCGTTATGATTGTCTCGTTAACGAATGCGGAAGTTTTAATTGTACACATTTTTGCACAGGGTGGGGGTGGGGTGGGGGGGAGGGAAGGGTGGTTATGAACATTTCCAAGAGCGTGGGAGTAACTGCTCGGAATACTATTCTTATCAGTAAATACTTTGTTTTATCATAAATGACACCGACTTTATGCATGATTTTGATTGTACGTTAATAGCTTCCTTTCTGTCAGTCTAAATATATTTCAGTGAAGCGAATCATGCAGTTCATGCTGTAAATAATAAAAGGTTTATCTAAAAAAACAAACAAGCAACAAACAAAAAACCTAAAGACAAAAGCTCCAATGATGTCCATTCCTTTTGTTGACTGCAGGGACATTAAAGCTCCAATGTGTCCATTCCTTTTGTTGACTGCAGGGGACATTTAAAGCTCCAATGATGTCCATTCCTTTTGTTGACCTGATGGACTTTGTTTTAAGTATGAATGTATGATAGGTTGCCGTGATGTGTGACAAGCAGCTTGTTACTTCAAGTATCACAAACCTTTGATGTTGATAGGTTGCCCGGGATGTGTGTGACATTGCAGCTTGTTACTTCAAGTATCACAAACCTTTGAATGTATGATGGTTTGCCCTGATGTGGTGACAAAGCAGCTTGTTACTTCAAGTATCACAAACCTTTGAATGTTGATAAGGGTTGCCCGATGTGTGTGACAAAGCAGCTTGTTACTTCAAGTATCAAAAACCTTTGAATGTATGATAGGTTGCCCTGATTTTGTGTGACAAAGCAGTTTTGTTACTTCAAGTATCACAAACCTTTGAATGTATGATAGGTTGCCGTGTGTGTGTGACAAAGCAGCTTTTTCCCTCAAGTATCACAAACCTTTGAATGTATGATAGGTTGCCTGATGTGTGTTACAAAGCAGCTTGTTACTTCAAGTATCACAAACCTTTGAATGTATGATAGGTTGCCGTGATGTGTGTGACAAAGCAGCTTGTTACTTCAAGTATCACAAACCTTTGAATGTATGATAGGTTGCCCTGATGGTGTGAAAAAGCAGCTTGTTACTTCAAGTATCACAAACCTTTGAATGTTGATAGGTTGCCCTGATGTGTGTGACAAAGCAGCTTGTTAACTTAAATGTATCAAAAACCTTTGAATGTATGATAGGTTGCCCTGATGTGTCTGCAAAGCAGCTTGTTACTTGATGTATCACAAACCTTTGTCTCAAGGCACTGTTGAATGGACCAAAGAGTCTTCTGGGGCGGTGTTGAGAGACATACAGTGGTGTATATTACGTTTAGTCCAGTCTCCAACCTTAAAGATGGGAGCCCAGTGAATTCTTTCCATTGGCTGGAAAAACATGCCTGGCTGCAGCTGAATGGGGGCCTCAATGGCCCGGTGGGTAAGAGGTCAGTCCCCCTGTTCCCAGGTCAGGTTTGATTCCCATTCCAGACGGGGCCCAAATGTAAAGAGACTGTAAAAAGGCTGTAAAGAGACTTTTTTCTTCAGAGTTAAGATCTGTTTAAACGGAATGTGGTGCCTCAATGTGGTATTACCTGGCCGCATAGAAGACAATGTGCTGCCTCAATGTGGTATTACACATGGGCCGCATAGTAAAGACAATGTGGCTGCCTCAATGTGGTATTACAGATGGCCGCATAGAATGACAATGTGGCTGCCTCAAAGTGGTATTACACATGGGCCCGCATAGAATTGCGCTTTATTAACTGCAAGCCTCGGAGTGCCAGCTCAGAACGTATTTAATTTCTTTTTTTTTTAAAAATAAAAAAGTGATAAAAAAAGAAAAAAACGAAAGAAACGCAGCTGAACAGCTTGTACAAAATAAAAAATGGTGTTAGACTTGCACTTTTCATGCTATGTCAAGTGATCCATATATATGTGTGTGTGTGGTGTGTGTGTGGGTGTGTGTGTGTGTGTGTGTGTGTTGTGTGTGTGTGAAGTCGTTCATGCGTACGTTTCAAATGCGGTTGACTAGTGATATTCCATTTTTGGCATCACACTTTCGCGGTTGGAACATGCAGCCCATGATCAGTTCCTGCTCCCTGAACATCAAGAATCCTTGAGGTTTCGGTGCTGACAGAGCCTCCACGCAATGCTTGCTGTCCCAGATGTCTCCGGCAGACGTGACCTGAAGCCAAAGCATCATTCATCAGATACCATTAACATATCTCCGTAAAGTGTTCGACAGAAAACCAACACCTATCCTCGCTTTGCTGGAGAGAAGACAACAACAACGACGACAACGACAACGTTTATCTCTATCGTGTTTGGGTGGTGGTGAACGGAGTACAATCAAAAAGAGACCTGGGTTTTAAAAAAAATCTCTTACAGTTCCCTACGTTTGCACACCCAAATGTTACAATCTTCAGGGGCGCGCGAGGAGGGGTAGCGGCCGTGGAGGCGCAATTAACCAGCTGATCATCGTGCGTGAGGACTGTTGGCAGGGGGGGGGGGGGGGCACACACAGGCCTCTTCTCCCCACTGTTGTCGGCGCCTCTCTGTCAATAATACACGTCCTTGTTTCTCTCCCTTAGCTTTTTCCCTTGCAACCCCCCCCCCCCCCCCCCCCCCCCCCCCCCCCCCCCCCCTCCACCGACCCTTCTCTCCCCTCATCCTCCAAGCCCCCGCCCGTTTTTCCCCTTTTCCCGTCACCCTCTAACTCTAAACCCCTCTTTTTCTTGTTTTTCTCAGTCTCGGGCTGTGTTTGTCTGTCTATCTGCCTCTCAGTTTGGTCTGTCTGTCTGTGTCGCTTTCTGTCTCTCTGTCTCTGTCTGTCTGTCCGTTGTGCGTCCGCCCGTGTGGTGTGTGTGTGTGTGTCCCTTCCTCCTTCCTCTTTATGCCTCGCTCGCCCACTCGCCTGTCGAGTCCCCCGTGCATCTGTCCTCCCAGGGCTGCAATAATTCCCGCTTATCTGCTGGCTCCCAACACTTTGACAACAGTTTGATTTCATCTAGGTGAGAAATGAGAAGGCTGTATGCAACAATGAAGGCAGGAGAGGAGGAAGGGCTGGGGGGGGGGGGGGGAGACTGAAGGTGTGTGGGGAGGAGGGTGGATGTGAGGCGAGGTTGGAGGGGGTTGGAGGTGTGATGAGGGTGTGGGAGTCGTGGGGGTGGTTTACATTAAGGTATACAACTATCAGATGAAGATAGCAGCGCTGTACGTTGTTTCTACATGTGTGAACGTGTGATTCAATCGTCAAGGGGAAAGAGATTAACCTGCAATAAACGTACAAGCGACCTTAGACACATGTGTACGTAACACGCCTCCCTCCTTCCTCCCTTCCCCCTTTCCACCGCCTCTCCCACGTCATCTTTTCCGCTCCTCATCTGCTGCAAATACAAAGGAGCACGTCTCTCTCTCTCTCTCTCTCTCTCTCTCTCTCTTATGGGAGTGCCTGAGAAAATCTGGTGTGGATGGAAAATTGTATAATGCGCTGAGAGGAATCTATAATACCGCTCTAGCCCGTGTACGTGATAAATGTTTATTATCACAATACTTTAATTGTCCAAGAGGTGTCGAGCAAGGTTGTGTGCTAAGCCCCTACTATTTTCATTTTTCATCAATGAACTTGCTGTGGAGTTATCAAAACGTGGACGACATGGCATTCAAGTAATTCCTGGAGGGATTGAAATGTTTCTGATGTTATTTTGCCGATGATGTGATATTGCTGTCAGACACTGTTATAGGGTTGCAAAATCAAATCAATGTACGTAAACCTGAAGCTGATAGAATGCAACTGGTTGTAAATCTAGACAAAAACTAATATTATAGTTTTCCGTAAGGGAGGGTATCTCTCTGCAAATGAAATATGGTGGTATGGAAATGAGGAGATAAAGGTAACAAATAAATATAGATATTTAGGCATTGTTTTTACAACCAGATTAAGCTTGATGTCTGGCTGGACAGAAGTCGCTAGAAGGGGTATAGGTAGAAAAGGGGTTATTAAAATTCTTCGCACCATGAGAAGATTAAACTCGATTGATTCTGATTTATTCTGGAAAATGTTTTATTCTGTTCTTACCTATGGACAAATCACACTTGTTAATTGAATGAACACGTTAAGGCTTGAGGAAGGAGAATCTCCGCTCGCCGCCCACGCGTGATCGCATCAAGAAGTCAGTCGGTAGCCTCCCTCGAGACTTCGGTATGCTGTGTTCGGGCGTCCAGCTGGAAACTGAACTGAGGTGGTAAAAAGAACTTAGCGTTCAAACTGATAAGGTACAGGCCTTGCCGAAACATCCCCAGAGTCACATTGGCTGTCGCAATCATAGTCACTGCTTTTACATGATAAATTAAATACCGAGCGAGATGTGCAAGAACCATTAGAATCGCTTTCTGTCGCCGTCCCTGACCATCATGTGACGTCACATCCAAGAGCAGTTAAGCCATGCCAAGATTTAGTTGATTAGCTCCCGTTTTCTTGGTTACAGGTGAAAATGCCCACTTTCGCGGATCGATTTCGTGTGATCGGGAGCGAATCGGATGTTTATTTTACCAATTTATCAAACATTTCATGTTTCTGCATAGCTGACCAATTATCGAAAACCTCTAAAGTAGACCTTTAACGTTTATGTGGTCTATGACAACCAAGGCAATGATTGCCAATTTGAATCCAGAGAGTGGAATGTGTGTGTGTGTGTGTGTGTGTGTGTGTGTGTGTGTGTGTGTGTGTGTGTGTGTGTGTGTGTGTGTGTGTGTGTTCTGTCTGTCTGTCTGTCTGTCTGTCTGTCTCTCTCTCTCTCTCTCTCTCTCTCTCTCTCTCTCTCTCTCTCTCTCTCTCTCTCTCTCTCTCTCTTGCTTTGCAGATACAGCGCGTGTTGACTGTTGTCAGTTTCTTACCACACTTACTTTGTTGTCAGTTTCTTACCACACTTACTTTGTCATTTGCACAAGTCACAATAACTAAATTTGCTAAGGAAAAAAGTGATGGTCGGCAGGGGGTCGTTCATGTGTGTGTTGTGTGTGTGTGTGTGTGTGTGTGTGTGTGTGTGGTGTTTAAATCGTATGTATCGAGGGATGCCTGGTCTTGAATAATCATATTTATTATTTCAATCTTATTAAACTGAATGTATTTAAATACAGTTGTTGCTTGCTTTCAATGATGATGATGATGCTCTCTGTTGTAATTCTAGGTTCCATGTTTTAAAGAGAGTGGATGTGTACTGTAGCTGCGCACGCACATGTGTTTGTACGTGTGTGTTTGGGGGGGGGGGGGGGAGGGGGGGAGGGAGCGTGTGTGTGTGTGTATGTGTGTGTGTGTGTGTGTGTGTGTGTGTGTGTGTGTGAAGAGTGTTTGTGCTTGCATGAAGATGTTTTACTGATGGGATTGATTTACTTCTTACACAGGCAGTTTACGCCTTGTGTGTGTGTGTGTGTGTGTGTGTGTGTGTGTGTGTGTGTGTGTGTGTGTGTGTGTGTGTGTTGTCCTGGTATATGGTTGCTGTGCTGTCGAAAATATATTTTCCATCTTTTGGAGAAATAAAAATTGTTATCCTGTATCCTCTCTCTCTTCTCCTCTCTCTCTCTCTCTCTCTCTCTCTCTCTCTCTTCCCCTCTCTTGTCTCGCTTCTCTCCTCTCTCTCTCTCTCTCTCTCTCTCTCTCTCTCTCTCTCTCTCTCTCTCCTCTCTCTCTCGCTACAAAACGTCTGGTGACGTCGGGTAAACAAAGGTTGGTGACGGTTGTCAGTTTTTGTTTTTTTCTTTAGTTCTTAATCACACTTATTCCATCATGTGCACGAGTCACAATGAAGTCATTCAGGATCAAGTGACTACAGCAAAAAGTAAAGATCGGCAGGGGTCGTTCTCTGTTTGTCTGTCTGTCTGTCACTCTCTGTCTGTCTCTCTCTCTCTCTCTCTCTCTCTCTCTCTCTCTCTCTCTCTCTCTCTCTCCTCCACCACACACACACACACACACACACACACACACACACACACACACCACACACACACACACACACACACGCACACACACACACATTGAAGAATAAAGACAGGGAAGAGGAGGAGGCGGGGGGAAGGGGGGGGGGGGGGGTAGGAGGCGTGACAGAGCGGCCCAAAGGGAGACAAGCGGCGGCAGGTGAGAGATACAAAGACTGCCAGTGAACGGAAGATTCCACAGTAATGATGTCCTCATAGGTGCATTGCAGGTGGCGCTTCTCTCACCCCTTCAATCACTTTTATAACTTCTCTGTCGCCGTCCGTCCCTATCTCTGTCCGTCCCCGCTCACAAACACCCCTCTCCCCACCTCACCTCACCTCTCTCTCTTCCCTCTCTCTCTCTCTCCACTTCCCTTATCTGCCCCCACGCGCCTCTCCCTTGAAATGTTGTGGGGTTATTCGTTTGTCTCAGTCTTCTGCTTCCTTCACGGTATCTCGCCGTCCTCGCTCTTTCTTCGTCTGTTGATCGCTTTCAACGAACGCTCGGGGACGCAGACTTTGTACAGGCTGATGTGGTGTGCTCGCTGCCCAAAGAACAGACTTGGGGCGCAGACTTTGTACAGGCTGATGTGGTGTGCTCGCTGCCCAAAGAACAGACTTGGGCGCAGACTTTGTCAGGCTGATGTGGTGTGCTCGCTGCCCAAAGAACAGACTTGGGACGCAGGATTTATGGACGTGCTTAAGGGTGTCGCCACGCCACAAGACACCTTCGCGGGTCACTTAATAGTACATCGCGTTGGTCCTCCTAATAGCCATCATCGCGTTGGTCAACTTTAATAGCTGATTTCGCGTGGTCACTCCTAAAGCTATCTTCGCGTTGGTCACCCCTATAGCATCATGCGTTGGTCCACTCCTAAAGCCATCATCGCGTTGGTCACTCTAATGCTATCATCGCTTGGTCACTCTATGCTATCTCGCGTGGCACCTAATAGCTATCAATTCGCGTTGTACTCTATAGCTATCTTCGCGTGTGGTCCTCCCAAAGCTATCAATCGTGTTTAGATGATGTCAGCAACGCAATAGACCCTGCGTTGGCTACTCCTAATAGCTACTTCGGCGTGGTCTCCTAAAGCTACATCGTGTTTAGAGATGTCCAGCCAACGCATAGACCCATCGCGTTGGTCACTCCTAATAGCTATCTTCGCGTTGGTCACTCCTAATAGCTATCATCGGTTAGATGATGTCAGCAACGCAATAGACCATCGCGCTGGTCACTCCTAATAGCTATCATCTCGTTGGTCACTCCTAATAGCTGTCATCGTGTTTAGATGATGTCCACCAAGCATACCATCGCGTGGTCACCCTAATAGCTGTCATCGTGTTGGATGACCAGCCAACGCAATAGACTCATCGCGTTGGTCACTCCTAATAGCTGTCATCGTGTTTAGATGGCGATTTCACAAAAATGACATGTTAGAATGATGGAATGCGCCCATTCAATTTTTGATGTGGCTTGTCGTGTAGATCTAGATCAACTACCAGCCGCCGTGGCGGAGTGGTCAGCGTCGCGGACTCCCGGCTGGGAGGTCGTGGGTTCGATTCCCATCAGAGCTGTGTGAGTCATTTCCGCGCCGACTGGCTCCTACCCGGAGTTGAGTTTGCTACGGCCTCAGGTGGGAAGACTGGCTTCTACCCAGAGTTGAGTTTGCCACGGCCTCAGGTGGGAAGACTGGCTTCTACCCAGAGTTGAGTTTGCCACGGCCTCAGGTGGGAAGACTGGCTTCTACCCAGAGTTGAGTTTGCACGGCCTCAGGTGGGAAGACTGGCTCCTACCCAGAGTTGAGTTTGCTACGGCCTCAGGTGGGAAGACTGGCTTCTACCCAGAGTTGAGTTTGCCACGGCCTCAGGTGGGAAGACTGGCTTCTACCCAGAGTTTAGTTTGCACGGCCTCAGGTGGAAGTGGCTCTACAGTGTTGAATTTGCCACGCCCAGGGAAACTGTCTACCCAGAGTTTGTTTGCCACGGCCTCAGGTGGAGACTGGCTTCTACCCGATTTGTTTTGCCAAGGTCAGGTGGGAAGATGGTTCTACCCGAGTTGAGTTGCACGGCCTCAGGTCGGAAGGACTGGCATCATACCCAGAGTTGATTTGCCACGCTCAGGTGGAAGAATGGTTCTACCCAGAGTTGAGTTGCCCCGGCCTCAGGTGGACACTGCTTCTACAGAGTTGAGTTTGCCAGGCCTCAGTGGAAACGGTCCTACCCAGAGTTGAGTTGCCACGGCCTATCAGGTGGAAGATGGCTTCTCTAAGTTGAGTTGCCACGGCTCAGGTGGAGACTGGCTTTCTACCAGAGTGAGTTTGCCACGGGCTCAGGTGGGATGACCTGGCTCTACCAGAGTTTGAGTTGCAATCGGCTCAGGTGGGAATGATGGCTCCTACCAGAGTTGAGTTTGGCCACGGCCTCAGGTGGAAGACTGGGACTACGCAGTCGGGTTTCATCCCCTAAATGGACACGTCTCTAAAAGTGTTGCTCAAATTTCCCGACCAACACTGCAGGTGTCTGTATTTCTCGGGCCTGGTTGACGCCAGGATATATTATGAAAGTAAGCGTTGATTACAGCCCTGTCATACAGTCAAGGACCGGAACGGAAATCCGTAGCATCATCTTCATCATCCTCATTCTCATCGATTAGCATCGAAAAAAGAAATAGTCTCATAATTATGGTGCCCCTTCTACCTGGTGCTGTCATGGTTGAGTCAGCGTACAGTTTTCCTTAGGGTTGCTGTAGGATCTGACCAGTTTCTACCAATGTTGTTGCAATTAGGGTGGCTGTTGGATCTGACCAGTTTCTACCAATGTTGTTCGTCAATTAGGGTTGCTGTAGGATCTGATCAGTTTCTACCAATGTTTTCGTCAGTTAGGGTGGCTGTAAGATCTGACCAGTTTCTACCAATGTTGTTCGTCAATTAGGGTTGCTTTAGGATCTGACCAGTTTCTACCAATATTGTTTGTCAATATGATCTCCCACAAAGCTGCGTGCCAGATACTGTCAAATGCTTTCTTAAAGTCGATGAAAACCTAAGACTTATCTTACTGGTGTTGTAGATGGTTCTCACAAAGAATTCAGAAGTTTATGCTTCTTCCAGCCGAAAACCTTTTGTCTCCAGCGAGGATCCTCACAGTTTATAGCTTTTGTCTGTTGAGTAAACTGTTCAGCTTGTCTTTATTGGAGTGGCTGATAAGCTGATTGTGGTAATTCTGACATAGCTAAAGGCTAGCTTTCTTGGGGAGTATAATGACCAACGAGTGGGTCCATCTATGTCGCCGTCAATAAGTATTTCCGCTCTTCGACTTTAGGGCTAATTTTTCTGTATTTGTTCTGGAAACTTATGATTTTTTTTTCTCTTATAGCAGTTTTGACATGCAGAATTCTTGTTGTTGTTGTTCTTTTCTTTTTTGTTTTCTTCTTCTTCTTCTTCTTCTTCTCTCTTCTCTCTCTCTCTCTCTCTCTCTCTCTCTCTCTCTCTCTCTCTCTCTCTCTCTCTCTCTCTCTCTCTCTCTCTCTCTCTTTGAGGTGAGTGAATGATGTGTGTGTGTGTGTGTGTGTGTGTGTGTGTGTGTGTGTGTGTGTGTGTGTGTGTGTGTGTGTGGGAGAGAGAGAGAGAGAGAGGAGAGATGGATGAGAGAGAGAGAGAGAGTAGCGTTTGGCACTGCAATGTGTTTCACTTACTTCTTTAACGTTTTTATTTTTATTATTACTTTCTTTGTTTCTTTTTGATTTTTGTTTGTTGTTTGTTTTTTTGTTTTCTTTAGTGTGGGTGTTTAAACTACACGGAATGCTGGCGCTGTCTGCAAGGATATTTCAGAGGCCTCAAGATGTCAGCAGTTCGGCTGTCATGTCATACCGTTTGGTTGTCGTTCTTGTTTTTTTTTTTCCTTCAGTGGTGTTGTCTGTTTCCTTAGTGGTTTTGTTGTGTCTGTTTTTTGTTTCCTTCAGTGGGTTTTTTGTCTGTTCCTTCAGTGGGTGTTGTCTGTTTCCTTTCAGTGGTTTTTGTTGTCTGTATCCTTCAGTGGGTTTTTGTTGTCTGTATCCTGCAGTGGGTTTTGTTGTCTGTTCCTTCAGTGGGTGTTGTCTGTATCTTCAGTGGGTTTTGTTGTCTGTTTCCTTCAGTGGGTTTTGTTGTCTGTTCCTTCAGTGGGTGTTGTCTGTTTCCTTCAGTGGGTTTTGTTGTCTGTTTCCTTCAGTGGGTTTTTGTTGTCTGTTTCCTTCAGTGGGTTTTGTTGTCTGTTTCCTTCAGTGGGTTTTGTTGTCTGTTTCCTTCAGTGGGTTTTGTTGTCTGTTCCTTCAGTGGGTGTTGTCTGTTTCCTTCAGTGGGTGTTGTCTGTTTCCTTCAGTGGGTTTTGTTGTTGTTTCCTTCAGTGGGTTTGTTGTTTGTTTCCTTCAGTGGGTTTTGTTGTCTGTTTCCTTCAGTGGGTTTTGTTGTCTGTTTCCTTCAGTGGGTTTTTGTTGTCTGTTCCTTCAGTGGGTTTGTTGTCTGTTTCCTTCAGTGGGTTTTGTTGTCTGTTTCCTTCAGTGGGTTTTTGTTGTCTGTTCCTTCAGTGGGTTTTTGTTGTCTGTATCCTTCAGTGGGTTTTGTTGTCTGTTTCCTTCAGTGGGTGTTGTCTGTTTCCTTCAGTGGGTGTTGTCTGTTCCTTCAGTGGGTTTTGTTGTCTGTTCCTTCAGTGGGTTTTGTTGTCTGTTTCCTTCAGTGGGTGTTGTCTGTTTCCTTCAGTGGGTGTTGTCTGTTCCTTCAGTGGGTTTTGTTGTCTGTTTCCTTCAGTGGGTTTTGTTGTCTGTTCCTTCAGTGGGTTTTGTTGTCTGTTTCCTTCAGTGGGTGTTTTGTCTGTTTCCTTCAGTGGGTTTTTGTTGTCTGTTTTCCTTCAGTGGGTTTTGTTGTCTGTTTCCTTCAGTGGGTTTTGTTGTCTGTTTCCTTCAGTGGGTTTTGTTGTCTGTTTCCTTCAGTGGGTTTTGTTGTCTGTTCCTTCAGTGGGTTTTGTTGTCTGTTTCCTTCAGTGGGTTTTGTTGTCTGTTTCCTTCAGTGGGTTTTGTTGTCTGTATTCCTTCAGTGGGTTTTGTTGTCTGTTTCCTTCAGTGGGTGTTGTCTGTATTCCTTCAGTGGGTTTTGTTGTCTGTTTCCTTCAGTGGGTGTTGTTGTCTGTTTCCTTCAGTGGGTGTTGTCTGTTTCCTTCAGTGGGTGTTGTTGTCTGTTTCCTTCAGTGGGTGTTGTCTGTTTCCTTCAGTGGGTGTTGTCTGTTTCCTTCAGTGGGTGTTGTCTGTTTCCTTCAGTGGTTTTGTTTGTCTGTTTCCTTCAGTGGGTGTTGTCTGTATCCTTCAGTGGGTTTTGTTGTCTGTTTCCTTCAGTGGGTTTTGTTGTCTGTTTCCTTCAGTGGGTGTTGTCTGTTTCCTTCAGTGGGTGTTGTCTGTTTCCTTCAGTGGGTGTTGTCTGTTTCCTTCAGTGGGTTTTGTTCCTTCATGGGTGTTGTCTGTTTCCTTCAGTGGGTGTTGTCTGTTTCCTTCAGTGGGTTGTTGTCTGTTTCCTTCAGTGGGTGTTGTCTGTTCCTTCAGTGGGTTTGTTGTCTGTTTCCTTCAGTGGGTGTTGTCTGTTCCTTCAGTGGGTTGTTGTCTGTTTCCTTCAGTGGGTGTTGTCTGTTCCTTCAGTGGGTTTGTGTGTCTGTTTCCTTCAGTGGGTGTTGTCTGTTTCCTTCAGTGGGTGTTGTCTGTTTCCTTCAGTGGGTGTTGTCTGTTCCTTCAGTGGGTTTGTTGTCTGTTCCTTCAGTGGGTTTGTTGTCTGTTCCTTCAGAGGGTCTTTTTCCCGTCGGTGTCTTACCTTTTCAGTGGTTATGATTAATTGTTTCCTTCATCTTTCTCTTCTCCTCTCTGTTTTTTTTGTTTTTTTTTTGTTGTAAGATTATTGCCCGAAGAGAGTCGTCTGGGGCTATATCATTCAACTTTAAACTCGACTGCTTGTATTCAAAGGGCTTTGGGAATAGGGGTACATGGGGGGGGGGGGGGGGGGGATAAGAGAGGCGACGGGTAACGTCACTGACATAAACAAAGGCGCTAAAAATACCCATCCGACTCCCTTACCTTAGATCACCTCTGATTCACCTGGCGTGCCTGTACAGTGGAGAATCGTGACTGGCGACCAGTGTCAAGATTTCTTCTACAATCGTCACTCCGTCATCATTATCATCATAAAGAAAACGGGGGGTTAAAAAAATCCTCTCCATACCAGACAAGGATGTGGGAGAAACGAACAGCGGGTCTGGCGGTGGGGGAACCGTTGTGATCTCTCACGCTGGCCGACAAAGCGAAGGGAAGAGGCAGACAGACTCACGTCTTTTGGTGGCTGATAAAAAACACCACACACACACACCACCCCACACCCCCTCTCTGGCCGGTCTCTCCTCCGCGGCGTGTAAGCAGTCTGTGAATTATGACAGCCGCCGCGCGCGGTCAAGGGGGCTCACCCTGGAGATAAGTTGTCTGCCGAGTGCCCTGAGCGGGGCCGTTAGGGGGCGCTGGTGGCGAGTGACGTTTTCTCACCGTCGAGTGCTGAGAATGTGTACCGCTTGCGCGCTGGGTTTTTTTTTCTTTTCCTGATAAGTTCCCGACCCCCCCCCCCCCCCTTCCCGCCCCCTTTTTTTGTTTTACCCACACCTCTCCACCCCCCCCCCCCCCCCCCTCCCCCCCCTCTCCAATCTGTTCTCATCTTTCGGTTATCGTTGTTTGATCAACAGTTAAAGTTAGGTTAAATCTTCAGTGCTAATGGCCGCAAAAGCAGTGAGCTGTCAGGGATCCATCGTGGCCAGGGCACAGCACAATGTAAGACGGAGCCACACTGTTCTTTCCCTTGTCTTGAGTTTCCCCAAACCAGATCAAGCATCCGTTCACAACTGGATGGATTGAGAGGTTTCCCCAAACCAGATCAAGCATCCATTCACAACTGGATGGATAGAGAGGTTTCCCCAAACCAGATCAAGCATCCATTCACAACTGGATGGATAGAGAGGTTTCCCCAAACCAGATCAAGCATCCATTCACAACTGGATGGATAGAGAGGTTTCCCCAAACCAGATCAAGGATCCATTCACAACTGGATGGATAGAGAGGTTTCCCCAAACCAGATCAAGCATCCATTCACAACTGGATGGATAGAGAGGTTTCCCCCAAAACCCGATCAAGCATCCATTCACAACTGGATGGATAGAGAGGTTTCCCCAAACCAGATCAAGCATCCATTCACAACTGGATGGATAGAGAGGGTTTTTCCAACCGAGCAAATCTGAATCTGGTTCGAACTCACAACTCTCGGCTTCACAGCCGAGTGATGTAACCATTGGACTATAGGTCCACCATACTTGTGTGGGCTCACCACCACCGAGTGATGTAACCATTGGACTATAGGTCCACCATACTTGTGTCGGCTGATCACCACCGAGTGATGTAAC
Source organism: Conus ventricosus (assembly GCA_018398815.1). Lineage (NCBI taxonomy): Eukaryota > Metazoa > Mollusca > Gastropoda > Neogastropoda > Conidae > Conus > Conus ventricosus. The sequence continues at coordinate 5,985 of JAFLJL010000306.1, read as the reverse complement.
CATTGGACTATAGGTCCACCATACTTGTGTGGGCTCACCACCACCGAGTGATGTAACCATTGGACTATAGGTCCACCATACTTGTGTGGGCTGATCACCACCGAGTGATGTAACCATTGGACTATAGGTCCACCATACTTGTGTGGGCTGATCACCACCGAGTGATGTAACCATTGGACTATAGGTCCACCATACTTGTGTGGGCTGATCACCACCGAGTGATGTAACCATTGGACTATAGGTCCACCATACTTGTGTGGGCTGATCACCACCGAGTGATGTAACCATTGGACTATAGGTCCACCATACTTGTGTGGGCTGATCACCACCGAGTGATGTAACCATTGGACTATAGGTCCACCATACTTGTGTGGGCTGATCACCACCGAGTGATGTAACCATTGGACTATAGGTCCACCATACTTGTGTTGGCTCACCACCAACGAGTGATGTAACCATTGGACTATAGGTCCACCATACTTGTGTCGGATCACCACCCAACGAGTGATGTAACCATTGGACTATAGGTCCACCATACTTGTGTCGGATCACCACCCAACGAGTGATGTAACCATTGGACTATAGGTCCACCATACTTGTGTCGGATCACCACCAACGAGTGATGTAACCATTGGACTATAGGTCCACCATACTTGTGTCGGATCACCACCAACGAGTGATGTAACCATTGGACTATAGGTCCACCATACTTGTGTCGGATCACCACCAACGCTGTTTTTCTTCTGTGCAAAGCAGATGTACGTTTCCCAACTGCTGGAAATCCACACCATATCCCCCGCTCCTTTCCTGCGCTGTGGAAAGCCTTACCATATCCCCCGCTCCTTTCCAGCACTATGAAAGCTTCACCATATCCCCCGCTCCTTTCCAGCCCTGTGGAAAGCCTTACCATATCCCCGCTCCTTTCCGCCCTGTGGAAAGCCTTACCATATCCCCCGCTCCTTTCCAGCCTGTGGAAAGCCTTACCATATCCCCCGCTCCTTTCCCGCCCTGTGGAAAGCCTTACCATATCCCCCGCTCCTTTCCAGCACTGTGGAAAGCCTTACCATATCCCCGCTTCTTTCCAGCACTGTGGAAAGCCTCACCATATCCCCCGCTCGTTTCCCGCCCTGTGGAAAGCCTCACCATATCCCCCGCTCCTTTCCTGCGCTGTGGAAAGCCTCACATATCCCCCGCTCCTTTCCGCGCTGTAGTCGCCTTGATTTGCTTCTATAGACTCTTCGCCTCTCCCTTCCTTCATCGGGTCATCTCCGCTCCCCCTCTCTTCCCCCCTGCCCGGCCCTCTCTTCAAGGTGTGTGTGTGTGTGTGTGTGTGTGTGTGTGTGTGTGTGTGTGAGTGTGTGTGTGGTGTGTGTGTGTGTGTGTGTGTGTGTGTGTGTGTGTGTGTGTGTGAGTGTGTGTGTGAGTGTGTGTGTGTGTGTGTGTGTGTGTGTGTGAGTGTGTGTGTGTGTGTGTGTGTGTGTGTGTGTGTGTGTGTGTGTGTGTGTTGGGACACTTTTGCCCTCTTACTGCACTAAGAATACCTCCCAGATTAAGATCCTTCCTGCTTGTAACGGAACTGCATATTTTTTAACTGATCAGTGAGAATGTGGATGATGAAAACAGATGCTCTGGAATTCTGTTTGGGTTGGACACTACAAGACAGCGCTGTACACTGTACCTCCTTATCACAGGCCCGAAAGATACAGGCACCTGTAGTGTTGGCTAGGAAATGTCAGCAACACTCAACATGTCTTCATTATCATGTGGACGACACTCAACATGTCTTCATCATCATGTGGACGACACTCAACATGTGTTCATCATCATGTGGACGACACTCAAACATGTCTTCATCATCATGAAGACGACACTCAACATGTCTTCATCATCATGAAGACGACACTCAACATGTCTTCATCGTGTGGACGACACTCAACATGTCTTCATCATTATGTGGACTACACTCAACATGTCTTCATCATCTTGTGGACGACACTCAACATGTCTTCATCATATGTGGACGACACTCAACATGTCTTCATCATCATGTGGACGACACTCAACATGTCTTCATCGTGTGGACGACATCAACATGTCTTCATCATCATGTGGACGAAACTTGTCTGTGTGTTTCAGTCTTGCCGTTGGAGTCTTACCACAGTTAACCGTGGATGGGAGCCAGCCCTGCCCCGCCCTCCTCTAAGTCCACAAATAGACGACCATGACAGGATGGAACCCCTCACCTGCCAGCTTGCCGGGCGGTGTTGCTAACCACTGCGGGGGGGGGGGGGGGGGGGGGGGGGGGGTCTAATTTAAGTGAGGCTGGCTCCCTGCATTGGGTCTTGGGTGGTTCTCGCCATCTCCTGTGTCACCTGATTTGGTGCCGATGACTTCAACCTGAACACGCCATCTCCTGTGTCACCTGATGTGGTGCCGATGACTTCAACCTGAACACGCCATCTCCTGTGTCACCTGATGTGGTGGCCGATGACTTCAACCTGAACACGGAACCTTCCCTCCCCTCCTGATGAAATGCGATGTGTCGGTCACTGTGGTGATGGCTGCAGTGTTTAAGAACCTTCCCTCCCTCCTGATGAAATGCGATGTGTCGGTCACTGTGGTGATGGCTGCAGTGTTTAAGAACCTTCCCTCCCCTCCTGATGAAATGCGATGTGTCGGTCACTGTGGTGATGGCTGCAGTGTTTAAGAACCTTCCCTCCCCTCCTGATGAAATGCGATGTGTCGCTCACTGTGGTGATGGCTGCAGTGTTTAAGAACCTTCCCTCCCCTCCTGATGAAATGCGATGTGTCGGTCACTGTGGTGATGGCTGCAGTGTTTAAGAACCTTCCCTCCCCTCCTGATGAAATGCGATGTGTCGCTCACTGTGGTGATGGCTGCAGTGTTTAAGAACCTTCCCTCCCCTCCTGATGAAATGCGATGTGTCGGTCACTGTGGTGATGGCTGCAGTGTTTAAGAACCTTCCTCCCCTCCTGATGAAATGCGATCTGTGTCGGTCACTGTGGTGATGGCTGCAGTGTTTAAGAACCTTCCCTCCCCTCCTGATGAAATGCGATGTGTCGGTCACTGTGGTGATGGCTGCAGTATTTCAGAACCTTCCCTCCCCTCCTGATGAAATGCGATGTGTCGCTCACTGTGGTGATGGCTGCAGTATTTCAGAACCTTCCCCTCCCTCCTGATGAAATGCGATGTGTCGGTCACTGTGGTGATGGCTGCAGTATTTCAGAACCTTCCCTCCCTCCTGATGAAATGCGATGTGTCGCTCACTGTGGTGATGGCTGCAGTGTTTAAGAACCTTCCCTCCCCTCCTGATGAAATGCGATGTGTCGGTCACTGTGGTGATGGCTGCAGTATTTCAGAACCTTCCCTCCCCTCCTGATGAAATGCGATGTGTCGGTCACTGTGGTGATGGCTGCAGTATTTCAGAACCTTCCCTCCCCTCCTGATGAAATGCGATGTGTCGGTCACTGTGGTGATGGCTGCAGTATTTCAGAACCTTCCCTCCCTCCTGATGAAATGCGATGTGTCGGTCACTGTGGTGATGGCTGCAGTATTTCAGAACCTTCCCTCCCCTCCTGATGAAATGCGATGTGTCGGTCACTGTGGTGATGGCTGCAGTATTTCAGAACCTTCCCTCCCCTCCTGATGAATGCGATGTGTCGGTCACTGTGGTGATGGCCTGCAGTATTTCAGAACCTTCCCTCCCCTCCTGATGAAATGCGATGTGTCGCTCACTGTGGTGATGGCTGCAGTATTTCAGAACCTTCCCTCCCCTCTGATGAAATGCGATGTGTCGCTCACTGTGGTGATGGCTGCAGTATTTCAGAACCTTCCCTCCCCTCCTGATGAAATGCGATGTGTCGGTCACTGTGGTGATGGCTGCAGTATTTCAGAACCTTCCCCCCTCCTGATGAAATGCGATGTGTCGGTCACTGTGGTGATGGCTGCAGTATTTCAGAACCTTCCCTCCCCTCCTGATGAAATGCGATGTGTCGCTCACTGTGGTGATGGCTGCAGTGTTTAAGAACCTTCCTCCCCTCCTGATGAAATGCGATGTGTCGGTCACTGTGGTGATGGCTGCAGTATTTCAGAACCTTCCCTCCCCTCCTGATGAAATGCGATGTGTCGCTCACTGTGGTGATGGCTGCAGTGTTTAAGAACCTTCCCTCCCCTCCTGATGAAATGCGATGTGTCGGTCACTGTGGTGATGGCTGCAGTATTTCAGAACCTTCCCTCCCCTCCTGATGAAATGCGATGTGTCGCTCACTGTGGTGATGGCTGCAGTGTTTAAGAACCTTCCCTCCCCTCATGATGAAATGCGATGTGTCGGTCACTGTGGTGATGGCTGCAGTATTTCAGAACCTTCCCTCCCCTCCTGATGAAATGCGATGTGTCGGTCACTGTGGTGATGGCTGCAGTATTTCAGAACCTTCCCTCCCCTCCTGATGAAATGCGATGTGTCGGTCACTGTGGTGATGGCTGCAGTATTTCAGAACCTTCCCTCCCCTCCTGATGAAATGCGATGTGTCGCTCACTGTGGTGATGGCTGCAGTATTTCAGAAACCTTCCCTCCCCTCCTGATGAAATGCGATGTGTCGGTCACTGTGGTGATGGCTGCAGTGTTATAGAACCTTCCCTCCCCTCCTGATGAAATGCGATCTGTGTCGGTCACTGTGGTGATGGCTGCAGTATTTGTGGATGATGAAGGAGGAAGAGGAGGGGACAACAACAAAACACCAACGACAACAAAAACACCAACGACAACAAAAACACCAACGACAACAAAAACAACAATAGCACCAATAAGAACCAGGAGACAAAGATAAAGAAGATCAGGCAGAAGAAGAAGTCCAAGAAAAAGATGAAGGGACGAGTCAGAAGACCAGAGAGAAGAGGACCAAGAAGAAGACCAAGAAAAAGATGAAGGGACGAGTCAGAAGACCAGAGAGAAGAGGACCAAGAGAAGACCAAGAAAAAGATGAAGGGACGAGTCAGAAGACCAGAGAGAAGAGGACCAAGAAGAAGACCAAGAAAAAGGAACATGAAGAGGAAGAACAAGATGACGACCAAGAGAAAACTAAACAAAAAGAGGATGATGAAAAGATCAAGAACAATCAATCAAAGACTAAGAAGAAGAAGAAGAGGAGGAGGAGGAGGAGGAGGAGGAGGAGGAGGAGGAAAGTGATAAAAAAAAAGAAAACAAAGCCGACGTGTGTCAGTGACAACGCTGCTGGGGAGCCGCGTTGATGAAGACGAAGATGGACGAAGGGAGTTGTGTGAGGCGCTGGTCAGTGAGGATAATCACACGGGGAGCTGCACTGCTGTCGACCACTGACCGCAAAGGACGCGTGACACCTCAGCATGGTCAGTGAGGATAATCACACGGGGAGCTGCACTGCTGTCGACCACTGACCGCAAAGGACGTGTGACACCTCCAGTATGGCCGCTAACATCGTAGTGGTCTTTTAGCGCATGATCGCAGGAAGCTTTTGGAACTAAACAAGAATTCCGAAAGGCAGTTCATACCAACAAAACAGACCACCACTGCAGGAACAGCGGCCATCACGCTGCGTAAATTGGATTGGACTGGATTTGATTGGATTAGAATGAATTGGATGGAATGAATTAGATTAGAATGAATTGGATTGGATTGAACTGGAATGAATTGGATTGGAATGAATTGGATTGGATTGGACTGGAATGAATTGGATTGGAATGAATTGGATTGGATTGGACTGGAATGAATTGGATTGGACTGGAATGGAATGAATTGGATTGGACTGGACTGGAATGGAATAAATTGGACTGGATTGGACTGGAATGAATTGGATTGGACTGGAATGGATCGGATCGGTTTGGATTGGACTGGACTGGATCGTATTGCATTATCAAGGAGTTTGTGGTCTCAAAGATTCCCGTGTGTGAAATATAAGCGGCTCTCCCCGAAGGTGTGGGTCTGTGTTGCC
>JAFLJL010000305.1:2500-28131 GCA_018398815.1 Conus ventricosus | reverse complement strand
ACGACCATCAAAAGTTAGAGATTAAAGCTCTGGAAACACTACTCCTATCTCCATTATCACAATTTGCAACTTCGTTACACTTTTATTCAAATTTTAAGAATAATTCCTAGTGAGTTCGCCCAAAACAGGGACAAACACGTCACAAGACAAAGCACGACGCTTTTCGACCTCAGGGCCTCGTTTTCCATTCAACGCCCAGCTTGCGTCGGATATGAGAAGATAAGTGATTGTTGTTCGTTCTTCGTTGTCATCGTCCTGAACGTTGTTGTCTCGTCTGAAGAAGATCTAAGAGGTCGAAACGCGTCGTGTTTTGTCTTGTTACTTGTTTGTCCTTTTTGGGAGGGGCGGACTCACTGACAATTATTCTTAAACATTGTTTTAATTTCTGCCTGCAGTCGACTCACTTTGAAACTGACTTGTATTCAAGTTTAGCGCCCACACCCACCAAAGATAATCTAACAGACAGGGAAAAAAAACATCTCAGGAGAGGAGAGAGAGAGAGAGAGAGAGAGAGAGAGAGACAGAGACAGAGACAGAGACAGAGGGAGAAAGACAGAGAGAGAGAGGTTGTCTAGCACTAGACTGCTGCCAGAAGAGCATCACTACATTGACAAGGGCACCGCAAATGGCAATATTTTGAGCTGGGCGCCTGCATGATTCAGATTCGCAATGCAAAATTTGTGATCACTAAATCCTAACATCTCTTTTTAAAGCGACCCCACAGACATTAGAGAACTTTTCAGTGTGGAGCAGTGTTAAAGCAACCGTACTCCGCTCACGTAACAAGCCCCACACAAGGCATACTGTGAGGTCACTTGCATACCTGATCTTAGATCTAGCTGCATTCGCACACACTCCCCATAAAGTCACAAATGGCTGCCATTCAAAAAAAAATAAATAAATAAATAAAAGAAAATAAAAAAGGAAAACAGAAAGAAAGAAATGAAAAGGAAAAAAATTAAAGAAACCGATATCAATATGGAGTTGAAACTTTTGGTTGCGGTTAGACACAAGAACTTCGACGAAAATACTTCAACACTGACACAATAACTTGCCGGTAAACGTTGGTATTCAACCCTACTAACACACGCGTACTATTATTTGTCGTACGGACGGTTGAGTCGTCTCAGTTGCTCACCCTTGACAAAACCGGTTATCAACATTTTCTTCACTCGGCTGATCGTATATAGTCGGATGCGCTCCTGCTTTGCATGTGCAGTTTATTGTTTTCATTACACATTATTTTTCAAATCTGAACATCTTCGTCATTAAATCATTTATCCACCAACTTTAAATCGTGCGCAGTATGGTCTCGAAAGTTAGCAAATGTGGTGAAGCGTATATGGAATAGTCCGCACGCGGTGACACCTTCTTGATGAATCTGACACTGAAACAGTACCCAGAGGTTCTGAGCCAATAAGTAAACAGTGTGTTTGAATAGTTGCAAAGGGAGGCGACTGCAGGCGGAAATCTAAACAAATTCTAAATGTAATTAATAGCCAACCGCCATGAAAACGTAGACCAACGAATCACAAGACAAAACACGACGCGTTTCGACCACTTAGGTCTTCTTCAGGCAAGATACCAAACACTCAGGACAACGAACATTAACGAGCAATCATAACTTCAGCGCAAGATGGGCGTTAAAACGTTATTTACATCTGAAATGTGTATGTTTGAATTTATAATCGAATCGGCATTATCGACAACAGTCGCCATTTTGGAAGGGAAGTAAGCCACACATGGAGTTACCTACTCCTGATCTGAGAAAGCGATTCTCATCGCTCACTGCAAGCAACATTGAAAGCGGAAGATAACTTGAATACAACACGGTTCTAATCCGTCAGCGTCACCGCTCCCAAGCTTGCGGACAGACAGGACCAACGCTTGAAACCGGGTAATCGCGACCCGTCAAGCCCTGAAACTGTCTACGTCTGGCATCATGTTTTCGTTAATTACCATCTCCTACAGATAACAGCCTTTTCCTCCAGGCGCCTTATCACCCGCTGGGATCGTGTTGAGGAGCAGGGTAAGGGCAGGGAAGAGAGGGGATGCACCGGTTTGGGGTTTAATGTTTCCCTGCTGTGCGTTATTTCATTGGATGCTCGGGGGAGGGGGGTGGGAAGTACTTTTCTTAGGGTGAAGGGCAGACGGGGGGGGGGGGTGGATGGGGGTTTTGGCAGAGGCGGTGCTAAAGAGTTAGTAAATGTTACCCTGGTGATATATTTGGACAGATACTTTTAAACGTTGCTTATTCTGTTGGGTTGGTTAGTTGTTCTACCTTGTTTAGGTACACACGTATGATGCTGAATTGGGGGCATACAAGAACAACACAACAGCACATAGATCGCCTTTGTTTCCAGAAACAACAACGACAACCGCAGCAAAAAGAACAATCCAACAACAACCAACCAGCCCGTCTGGCACCTTATCAATCGTGTGAAGAGATGTGCATAGCGTACACACCATCCACGATATCTCAAACTCACATGACATAATCATGCAGGTCATTTATTCAATTACGTCTTCTTCGTCTTTTTTTCTTATACCATTGCCATTTAAAAAGCTGATCGCTGTTCATTAGATTAGAAGCTACCATTTGACGGAAATAATAATAACACTGCATTGTAGAAAGCCACCGAAACTGCAGATCAACTAGGTCACGCAAGATAGGTGTAAGTCACGTGATATGCCACGTGCATATTGGACAGCAAGAAGGGTCCATGGTCGAATGTTCAGAGCACTCCCTCATGTAGCGGACGGCCGTGGGATGGGTTCGAACCTCTCGTGGGACGATTGTCACGGCCTTGAACAAAATAAAAAAAAATAAAAAAATTCTCACTGTCCTCCCTGCAGTAGATGGATTCGATTTGTGATTCAGTTCAGGGAAGATTAAGGGGGCGGCTGCAGGAAAGGAATATGGTGGGTGGAGATGGGGTTTTTCTCAAAGTCCTCTCTTACTCAGTAAACGTGCTGGTTTGTATTTTCTTGTTGCGATGGCCGCTTGAATCTTGTGACACGGGTGATGAATAGTTTTCTCTTGAGCTTATTGCTCTTGTCTCGGTGAAGTGGTGATGTGGTGTTTTGTTCGAAGATTTTTGGAATAGTTTTTTGGATTTTGATGAATTTGAGTGATGGCTGATTGTGTGAAATGAATAGTTTTGTTTTTTTTAATGAAATCTTTAATCGGCTTACGTCTTACAGGCTGTTTTGTCGGCACCTTAACTTTTAATCAGCGCGCTTTGCCTTCGGTTTGCCAATACAATGTGCTAAAGACTCTTGACACATGACTTTGGTAGGACAACTGTTCAGATAGGACAACCCACAACTTATATGCGAGTAAAGGGGCTGGGGTAAGAGGAAAGTCCTTGGTGGTCGTAATTGTTTACATCACCTTCTTCATTGTTGCCATGTAAGGTCTTGCAGAACAGTCGTGCCATTGCGTTAATGGTATGGTAGAAAGGATCCTTTTGCAGCAATTTTAACAGTTTATCTACTGGTTTATTTTTTTGTAACAAAGCTTTTACCGAGGAACACACGGAAAAATATTTCTTTTTTGTGTTTTTGATTGCCTGGGGGTACATTGATGTTTGATAGAGTGTTGACTTAATGGATAATGGCGACTTGCGTGCAATCGCACCCCCAGGAATGAATGAATGATATGAATGATTGAATGATGAAATGTCAATGAAGACCCCCATGTCCCCCCCCCCACTTGAATGAATGAATGAATGAATTGACAATTCACGGATTGGACGTCCTGGACAGAGGATAGACAGAAAGTTTTTTAAAGGCTAAATGTCCTTATAAAGTACTGCTATGTTGTTACCCTGATGCTTGATGATGACGCACGGATAATCCGACCCATCGACGACCCCGACGACGACGGACGACGACGACGTTCGTCTCGGATGACGGATGATGATGATGATGATGATGGATGATGATTGATGATGCCATGATTGATGTTGTTGATGATGATGATGATGATTTGTCCGACGACGATAACAACAACAAGACAACAATGTCCAATAATAATGATTAAACAACAACAACATCAACAACAACCAACAACAACAACAACACAACAACAATAATAATAATAATAATATTTAATAAATAATTATTATTATTATTATTATTATTATTATTAATCTTTTTATGATATTTTAAACAAGAATTGATGTGATGTTGAGTTGATGATGGTAGTGCTAATACAAAATAATGTTGGTGTTGATGATGATGATGATGATGATGATGATGTTGTGTGTGTGATGATGTGATGATGGTTGTAGTTAGCAGCTAATATCAAATAATGATGATTGGTTGATGATGTTGATGATGATGTTGATGATGATGATGTTGATGATGAGATGATGAATAAAGAGAGAGAGAAGAGGGACACACAGACAGACACGCAGACAGTCGAAAAGGACAGTGGAGGAGAGAGAGAGGAGATGGTAGAGAGAGAGAGAGCAGAGAGAGAGAGAGAGAGGAGAGAAGAATGAGAGAGAGAGTGTGAGGGGGGGGGGTTTACACTTCTTGGTCCATGGATTGTTTTTCGTGGGGTCTTGTGGCTGGGTGGAGGGGTTAGTATTTGTGTTTGCTGGTCGGGGTATTTTGTTAGGGTTGTGGTGTGTGGAGTGGCGTTTTCAACCCCAATGGAACATCAAAGGACCACCTAATCGCCCGAATGGTCTGGAACCTCTGGTGCCTTTTTGAACTTTATGGACTCATCGCCAAACATGTTTGTCACCCTTTTGCCCCCCCCCCCCCCCCTCCTCTACCACCTCTCTTTTCGGTTTGTTAGAAGATGTTTACATTCTCAGATTGAAGTACTTGAAGCGAAGTCAAAACGTGCGCCTAAAGTGGGATGAGAAGGGCAGAGAAGAAATAATATAAAAAGAAAGAAGAAGAAGAATAGTAAAAATAATAATAACAGTTTTAATGATGGATGAAATAATTAATATAATAGTTTTTGATTGATGACAAATACTATTTAATAATGATGATTATGTTCATAAATATATTATTAAATAATAATTTATTTAATATTATATAATTTGATTTGTCGATGATAGCAATTTTATAATAAAAAAATGATTTATTTATAATTAATAATAATAACAATTATTAATCTTATATTAATTAGATTAATAATAATAATAATAAATTATAATAATAATTAATGTTGGTTAATCATCATCATAGTAATGATAATTTATAAAACACATTTATTTTAATCACATCTTCTTCATCATCATCAATCATCATCATGACTTTACTAAGGTCCTTTTTTCTTCAGTGTGCTCCATCAGTTTTGTTAATTTGAGTTTGACAAAATGGAAGTCACTAAATAAAAGTACAAAACAATTTTTTTTTAAAACCGCCCCGTTCGTTGTCGCGTGACCGTGCTGTCGTCCGTTAGCGTCGCGTACCGTCGCCGTACAATCCCTTCCTCTCTACGACATTTTATAAGAACTGGCATCGCTCAAGGACTATCAGGACTTCATAGTGAAAGACTTCTACCAAAATTCCCTATTCCTCTCCCTTACACACACCACACACACCACACACACACACACACACCACCCACATACTCGCACTCACACACACACACTCGCACACGCACGCCGCACGCACGCACGACGCTCGCACGCACACACACACACACATACACACACACACACACTCTCTCTCTCTCTCTCTCTCTCTCTCCTCCTCTCATCTTCTCTACTCTCTATCTATTCTCTTGATTGAAACAATTTTATTTTCAGATTTTCAGATTAACTCTTTAGTTTCACACACACCACCACACAACACACACACACACACACACACACACACAACAACACTCACAAACATACACGACCTCACCACATCAACATAGCGCGCGCGCGTTGCAAGAGCACAACACACACACACTCACACACACATAAACCACACTTAATCCACAGGACTACTTAGTATTTCCACTTCCGGTCTCCACTCTTCGTCTTCCTCCCCCCCCTCCCACCCCACCTCCACCCCCTATATTTTCACCAAACAAAGACTCATACACCCACTTCGTGCACCTACAGCGAAGTTGTAAGAGGTCAGGAAATTACAATTAAGCGAAAAAGAGTTCAACCGTCTGAATAATTGGGTCTTAGAAACAATTTTTTGTTTTTTTAGGAAAGCTAAGGTTGTTGAGGTGTTTCCTGGTGATTGAAAGTGTCTTCCGGATTGTTGGAAAAGGCGTGTTAGCTGAAGCTTGAGGTTTCTGAATGCAGTGAAAGCGTGATCAAAAGAAAGAAAGGAGATTCACCATCACCCACCTATCCGGAGTCTTTTGAAGAACGTTGAGCGCGCCACAGTAGACTTCGCAAACCAAGCTTCTCCACTCCTCCCGGTTCTCAGACAGCTCTTAGACAGTTGCTGATGTGTGAGGCCAGTCCATGCACTGTTGGTGTCACTCCCATCTCTTTCTCTGTCTTCCTCCTCCTTCTGCCTCCTCGCACTTGTTCCTTGTGGGAATGGTTTTGGCAATTCCTGTTGAATCTTGAATGAGAAAGGAGATTAGGTGAGGGAGTTGAGACGGAGTCGCATTCAGGAACAGTGCCTGTATAGATGAGATGTAGAAAGAAGAAAATTTGTTAACTTTTTTAGACTGAATCGGAAGCCAATGCAAAGCTTTTTTAAAAAGATGAGTGGTATTCTTACGTGTTGGGGAGGAGGGGGTTAATTAATCCGCCTAGCTTCATATTAATCTCAACATTTGTGGAGTATTCTTTTTGGGTTTTCTAATTAGTAGGTATATTGGTGCATACTGTGGCGATTCACTCACATTTGTCTGAGGTTTACACCCAGTGGGTGTATTGCTCAAATTTCCTGGCCATCATGCAGGTTGTCGGCGGTCTCTCGAGTGTCTGTTATCTTATGATATGAAAGTGGATAAGAGCCAGTTTGCTTAGTTTCAGATTGAAATGGGATTCTCCGTGGTATCGTTCTTCTTAATCCTCGCCTCTGTGGTCATCTATTTCTTACATAAATTTGTTTGAGGCGATCCGAGTCCTTCGTGACATGCTTGTCATGAGTTTTCTAGCTTCAAATTTCTCTCCCTGGCGTGCGTTAGTGTAGGGCTTTGCCAAAATGTGTGGATTCGGGCCATGTGTTTTAAGGAATTTCTCTACGTGGCATTCTGAAGATAACAAAGCAACTTCAGTCTTCAAGGGAGCGGTTAGCAGATAGTTGCCATGCACTTTCTGAATCAGAACAGGCACCACTGTTCATCAATGAGTGACTTAGTGCTGACGTGCACCTCTGATGTGTCCTCATGGTAACATGATATTCCATGATGAAGTCTGGTGCTAGGACTGTGTCAGAACTAGCCTTTGTGCAGAGGGACTGCAACTGAGAGAAGACGGATGTGAACGAAACTCTCTTTTTTTTAATCGTCTCATGACCCCCCCCCCCCCTCCACCCCCAACCCTACCCCCTATCCCGTCTCTTACTCTCGTCCCTACATTAGTGTACCCCCCACTCCCCCCCGCCCCCCCAAACTAGCGCTCATTGCGCTTTCTCCAAGCCACAACTCACCCTTCGCAGCCCCAGCGTCTTTGCATGTCTGCTTTTGCAAGTGGATTATTATAGTGTCGGCCCAAGGCAACCCGTCAGAGGAGGACACGGCCTTCCTAGTTCCTTACTTGATCACCTCAGACTGTGATGTGTCCCCCTCGGTGTTGCTAGTGGAAGACGGAGGAGGAATCGTCTAAGTTGGTTCCAATGTTACCTGGATAAAAGTCACGAGCGAGGACGGGAAGCAATCAGAGCGTGGGCTGGATTTTTCCTGTTCATCTGTAAGCAGCCTTTGTAGTCATTGTCAGGCATTGTAGGCTATTGTAGGCATTTAGGCATAGTAGACATTGTTAGACATTGTAGACATTGTTGCAATTGTAGACATTGTAGACATTGTAGGCAATGTAGGCATTGCAGCCACTGTACGGCATTGTAGCCATTGTAGCCACTGTAGGACTTCGGTCAGAGTGTGAGCGGTGGACAACAGAATACTAACACAAATCAAAAGTTGTGTGTGTGTGTGTGTGTGTGTGTGTGTGTGTGTGTGTGTGTGTGTGTGTCTGTGTGTGTCTGTGTGTGTGTGTGTGCGTGCGTGCGGCGTGCGTGCGTGCGTGCGTGCGTTGTGTGTGTGTGTGTGTGGGTGTGTGTGTGTGTGATGTGTGTGTCGTGTGCGCGTGTGGGTGAGTGAGTGAGTGTTGTAAATGTGTGTATGTTTATGCGTGCATTGCTTTCGTGCCGTGCGCGCGAGCGTGTGTGTGTGTGTGGTGTGTGAAAGGGGGAGGAAGAGGGTTGTGTTCACTACGATAGCCTTATCCCTATGAGCAGTAGCTATCTTTGTCGTGGAGAAGAGGTCCGGTAGAAACGGGCAGTTTGGTGTGTGTGTGTGTTGGTGTGTGTGTGTGTGTGTGGTTTTTGGTTTATATGACGTTCTTTTGTTAAAAGTTTGTGTACAGGAGAAGGAAAGGAGACTATTTGCTTTCAGAAGCTGCTATTCACCTGTTTTGTTCGAGATCGTGACAACTGGGAGATGTTGGGCAGACGGTTCAGGAAGCAGAGATGAGGACATTGTGGTCATTTTTTTGGGAGCTAATGAGTCCAGACGTTCGCGCGCGTCGCGCGCGCGCGCGTGTGTGTCAGGGTGTGTGTTGTGTGTGTGTGTGTGTGTGTTGTGTGTGTGTGAGAGAGAGAGATAGAGTGTGTGTGTGTTGTATGTGTGTAGTGTGTATGTGTGTGTGTGTGTGTGTGTGTGGTGTGGTGTTTGTGTGTGGTGTGTGTGTGTGTCTGAACGCGATTGCGTGCGTGCGTGCGTGTGTGCTGTGCGTGTATGTGTGGGTGTGTGTGTGTGTGTGTGAGATGTGTATGTGTGTGTGTGTGTGTGTGTGTGTGAGTGTGTGTATGTGTGTGTGGTGCGCGCATGCGTGCACTGCGTGAGTGCGTGTGTTCGTGCGTGCGTGCGGTTGTGTGTTACAACCGTCTCACATAATTCGACTGCTGAAATTCATAACAAAAAGAAAACTGACACATATATCAACGTGCTGTCTGTCACGTGTGAAGATTCAGTTCCATAATTTTCAATCAGGTGTGTGAACTTTAAAAGTCTACAACTGAGCTGGCAACTAGCCACACCAAAGAGGTCTTCATGCTGCTTGGATCGAACACAAGGACACTAAAACCAGCCCGTCAGAGATAGAGGACAGGTGGGGAGGGAGGTTAAAGAGGGGAAGGGGGGGGGGCGGCTTATACCTATCACTTCTTCTTGCGTACGCAGACTGATAACTCCTGCGGGAACTCCAGTATAGACAGGCAGGTATAAATCCATCTGCCTCAACAATGGGAGTGGAGTTCTGTGTGTTTGACCGGGTTTTTTTATCCCGCAATTAAGGTAGCCATTACTCCATCTTCGGGGAAAGGTGCATGCTTTGTGTAAACGTTGTCATCAAATTACCAACGGCAAAACTGGCATTCTCTTCCGAGAGTTGGTGATGGGATTTGAGTGTGTGCAAAGATGTTGGTTGCGTGCAGTTCACACACGTTACTCGGTTTATAGTCTTATTGAATGGGCTGTGGGGAAATGGAGTCAGAACCATAAGTGAAACTCCGAGGGAATAAATCCCCCCTGTACCGAATGGACCGGCGGTGATTCGAACCGTAACCCCCAAGATTACGAGTCCGGCGCCTTACCAACTGAGCTCTTCGACCCCCGGGGCTGATAACGAAATGGAACATCAAAGAAGCGCCGCACCTCCTGTGTGGGACACCCATCGTCTCTTTGGCCATAGATGGGTCATCTTCGAAACCTTTCTTTTCTGTGGTGTCCGAGGGATATGTTTGCCGTCCCGCTCAATGGGCAGGGACGGGGAGGGGGAGGGGGGAGCTGGAGGGGAGGGGGGGGGGGTTCGCTGGATATTAGGACGTGGCAGAGGAGACGTGTTTGCTCTGAGATTAGGAATAACAGAGACCCAGACCTGACCTGCTTGCTTTTTTTTTGGTGACTGGGAGAATAGAGAAAGTCGTGATGTCCTGGGAGAGTGTTTGTAGTTTGTTTGTATGGTTTGGACAGAGTTTGTGACATGGTTCATTGTTTGTAAACGTGCTGTTTGCAGTTTGGCTTATCAAACCCTTTAGATTTCATGTATTTGCTTCGTTGTTCTTGAGTAGCTGAGGCGTTGTTTGTTTGTTGTTGTTGTGGTGGGGTGGTGTGGTGGGTGGTGGTGGTGTTTGTTCATTGATGTTTTTGCCTTTGTATACGTTTTTGTTGGGCTGTTTTCTTTCTTTTTTTTTCATCGTGTTTTCTTTTCATCTTTTTCGTCACCGGTTTGAGTTGATCATTAGCAACATATGTCCAATACTGCATTACATACATGGTAGTGATGATACTTCGCCCCCCCCTTGTTTGGTGGGCTGGGTTTCCTGCTGGGTGTCGAGTATATCTTGCTTGGCATTGATTACAATATACATTTTCTTTGCCCCTAAATAGGTTATAATTGTATTGCTCCCTCTTTGTCCTTCCGGTGACATATCAAAACATGCCAGCTTGGTTTTGTTGTGGTTGTTTGTTGTTGTTGTTGTTGTTGAGGTTAATATGAAATGGTGAACAAGTAGACAACATTGTACTCAATTGTCAGAGTACAAGACACTCCCTTTCGTTCTGGAGAGTCTTTTGCGCCCATTGAAATATGTCTTTTCCCTGTTTTCTTTGGGTTGGGTTGGGTGGGTTTGTTTGGTGGTTGGATTTGGTTTGTTTGGTTTGGCTGGTTCGGATTTGGTTGGGTGAGTTGGGTGGTTGGGTTGGGGGTGGGTTGGTTCGTGTGGTTTGGTTTGGTTTTGGTTGGGGGTTGGTTTGGTTTGGTTTTGGTTCGTGTGTGGTTTGTTTTGGTTTGGTTTTGGTTCAATTTGGTCACATGTACCATTGGTTTGGTTGTTTTTTTTCAATTTGAGGCAGAAAAAAAGACAAGAGGGGGATTGCCCCTTCTTAGACTTCCTGCCACACTGGTTACCAGCCGACATTCAACAGTTTGGCTGCAGCAAGGTTTTTTGTTTTGGTTTTGTTTTTGGACCTTTTGCGTTCTTTGATCGTATTTTTTTGTTTGTCGAATTGCAACGTTTTCTCTCATACATATTGACAGGCTTTGAGGCGGTCTCCCGTCTAGTCAGCTGGGCTTTAATCTTTTTTCTTATTTAAAGATTATTTCATTTTTTTAAAAAAACTTAAATCACTTTTTTAAAAGAAAAGAAAAAAGAAAAAGGACCACCCTCACCGATTGTTGGCACTATGGAAAATAAGAGGATGGTGAGAAGAGATGGTTTAGCCCTGACACAAGTGAGATGCTCCAGAGCGATCGCATGTTGGGCCTTCACACACAGGGAGCAGAAAAAAAACGGCAAGTCGTTTTTGTTGACTGGCACTTTTGTAAAAGCTCGGTTATTTTGGAAAGTGGCCTGTTTTTAGCTCCACTGTAGCGCTTGGGAAAGGTGGGGTAAAGGGAAGGTAAGGAGACGTGTGAGTGTCAAAGGTCTCACATTCTTCTTCTTTTTCTTCTGCGTTTCCTGGTCATGCTGGTCAGATAGATAGTCGGTAAGCTTGGGCCAAAGTCAGCGGTCGTCGGCGTTGATTGTGTTCCGCCCGTTCCCCACAGCTTTTCTTGGAGTTCCTCTGCACCGGGCAAAAAACTCACGCCGCAGGCTGTCGTATGTGGGACAGGACTGAAGTTACATGGCTGGGTTTTGTGGGCCAGTGCACATGGGCACTATCTGTGTGTGATTATTCAGGGCGATAGAGGTGAGAGAGCAACTGACAGGTGTCAGTTCTTAGTCTTTAGTTTGCCTCACGGTAGTCTTTCTCTCCATGATTCTGAAATGGCTGCGTATGATGTCTTCGCCTCATCTGTAGGATACAGCATGGGCTGTTTGGTCTTGTTGGCTGAGGATGATGGTTCTTCGCCTCATCTGTAGGTTACAGCATGGGCTGGTTTGGTCTTGTTGCTGCGTATGATGGTCTTCGCTCTTGAAGGATACAGCATGGGCTGTTTGGATTCTTGTAAGCTGCCGCTTGGAGAGTCTGTCCGCCTCTTCAATGTCCTGCAATACCACAGTGGGAGGGAATCACACTGCATGACTGGTGTTGTAGTCATGCTCAAATTGGTGCAGCTCCTGTATGCTTTCCGGTCTACAAACAATGACATTTGAGATGTGACCACCACGCCGCAGTAGACGGCCATGCAGGATCGCGAGCTGGAGGTGGTGGCACATTTGGGGTCGTGGAATCCCGCCTCAAAGCTTGAGTGTGTAAACTGGGGGTCAAATGGGTTGGTTGAACCACGGCAGTACAAAGTTTTTAATGCGTCTTTGAGGGAGTGGTGCGCGATTTTTCTGTCAGGTGCAGGCATCTGTTGGCGTCTGTCGGACGTGGTTGATTGCATGGTAATGGTATGTTATGGAATCTTATACTCAGCCTATGCGAGCCTGTATATACCAAACATTGTACATACAAACAAATCACCCCCCCCCCCCACCCCCCACACCCCACCACCCCGGGCGTGCACACACACACCACACACTTGCACGCATGCACAACACACACACCACACACACACACACACACCACACACACACACACAAACACACACACACCACACACACACACACACACACACGCACGCACACACACTCTGACTGATGAAGCCAATTTATTGTAGATTAACTCATGGTTGTACTGAAAACTCACACACCACACACACACACACACACACACACACACACACACACACACACAACACACACACACGCAGCGCCGCGCGCGCGCGCGCGCGCACGACGCTCGCACGCACGCCACGCACGCACGCACGCACGCACGCACGCTCGCACACTCACACACACACACAAACATGGTGCATCTGTGTGTGTGTGTGGGGGGAGGGGGGGGCATGTTATTTATCGGGTTTCACTGTCCTTCTAATCAGTCATTTCATGGTCGTTTCAGAGCTGAATGACGGGCTCGATCATGAGTCTTGTCGGGTTCAAAGAGAGAGAGAGAGAGAGAGAGGAGAGAGAGAGAGGAGAGTGATGAGAGAAAAGGAATGATGAGGATGAGAGTGAGGAGAGAGTGAGAGAGAAGTGAAGGAGAGAGAGAGAACGAACGAACGAAAAGAACGAACGAAACGAACGGAATATTTTATTCACCAGGTGTATGAGATAAGCAAATTGCCATGCTTTTTTCCACCCAGCCCTGGGGAAATAAACAAAACTAAACAAAAAAACAAACCACATGCAACACACAAGGCAGTATGGCAACCAAAGGGGAAAAAAGTAAAATACACAGTCAACTTGCAACTGTAAGAAGTACGACTAATACTACAAAAGCAAAACGACAGATCGTGCAGCATCCATATGCGAGAGAATGAAAGGAAAATCTAGTGAGAGAAAGAGAGAGAGAGAGAAGAGGAGGAAGTGAGAAGTGAGAGAGGGAGTAAGAGAGCGAAAAGCGGGGGTATGGGGTGTGGGCGGGATAGGGGAGGGGTGGGGTGGGGGGAAGAAAAAATACATGTAATGTACAAAATATCCAAAAAGGGGAAAACAAGAGTCAAATGGACTTGAATACAATCAATACATCAAATAACAAAATGCAGTTGAGCGATATCATCAATGTAAACTTGTCAGTTAGCTTAACCCATATTGCTGTGGTTCAAATGACAACGTGCAAGGATTTCCGTTACTAAACAGCTTGTAATCGTACAGTATTTTATTTCTATTCACTGAGTCTTTTAATTGATTTAGGAAATCAACTAGTACAGGTTTTTTTTTTTAAAATATATCTTTTAATTTACTTGAACAGTTATTCCTTTTAAGCGCTCTTTGAAATATTAAGACTTGAGATTTCTTCTGAAAATGGAGGAAATTGTTCCAATACGTACCACCACTGTATACGAGGCTTGTTTTGTAAAGGTCAAGTCTGGGCAGAGGCATTATTAACCTTGTGGACGTGCCTTTTGTCATTCGTCGGTAACTGTTTACAATGGAGGGAGCTGCATTTCCATTTACCACTTTATGCATAAATAGAGCCTTAATATATTTCGAGTTTTTGCTTTAGGGGAAGGATATCCAGGGATTTAAATCGTTTGAGTTAATGAACTAGATTTTAAGTGAACTAATTTTATTGCGCGCCTATGCAATCTTGCTAAAGTTTTCAGAATGTTTGCGCTGGCGATCCCATAAAGTTAGAAGCTTAGTCTATATTGACGGTATAATGGGCATGAAAGAATGTTTTCTAGCATGCATATTCTGAAAATGCTTTATTTTTGACATACTGGAGTTATTTTTTGGGATATTCTTTTTGCGTAGGTAAGACTACGTGATCGGACTTGTTAAGTTGTTATCAATGACAACTCCCAAGACTTATGTGTTTTGTTACTTCTTCGATTTTTTCATAGAGAATACAAATATTGAAAATAAAATCTCAGGCATATTTGTGATCGTTTTTGTCTGCTGTAATGACCATGATTTAGTTGTGTTTTCATTAAGAGACATGTGATTTGATTTCCGCCCACATTTGACGGCACTGGTTTAACTATCTTGTAGTTC
Organism: Conus ventricosus; assembly: GCA_018398815.1. Taxonomy (NCBI): domain Eukaryota; kingdom Metazoa; phylum Mollusca; class Gastropoda; order Neogastropoda; family Conidae; genus Conus; species Conus ventricosus. The sequence goes on along the minus strand of JAFLJL010000305.1, from coordinate 13,497 downwards.
GAACGTCACAACATGTACAAGCTAGGGTGGTTAGAAATGCATAGAGTTGTCTTCAGCAAATAATTCGCAGTCACATCGGGATACGTAGCGGTAAAATGATTTATATAGATCGAAAAAGAGTAAAGGGCCAAGAACGATCCTTGTGGAAACACCATTTTTACTGGCTGCCAAAATCTGATTTTAAGGAATTTAATACACATTACTACCTGTTTTCGATTGAAAGAAAAAATTGAGGACATGACTGAGAGTATTTTCAGAGAGATCCGTATTAATGCGGCTTTTTTATGAGAATAGAGTGGTTTATGATATCAAAAGCTTTAGCTTGAATAAATGAAGACAACTCTTAAGTTCATTGTTATAATGTTCATGAGCCATTTGTCAATCATTTGCGTAAGCGCGGTTTTGGAAGGAATGGGTTTTCCCTAAAACCTGACACCTGGCTTTGATGAATCAAATCTATTGTTTAACTGGATAGCTAAATATTTTTGGATTATGTTTTTCGAGCGGTTTTTGAAAGAATGACTCGAACTGATACAGGTCTGTAGTTACAAGGGTTGAAACGGATCTCAGTTTTGTTACAGCGGAGGAACTTTTTGCCTTGTTTGAAATCATTCGGGAAAAACAGTTTTTCTCTATACATTGGTTATATCTGTAAGTAAGAGAGTCTGTTATGGACTGGTGCAGACAACTTACGTAATATGTTGGGATCCAAGTCATAAATAGCTTTGTTTTCGATTGTTTCAGTGAACTTAGTATGCAAATACTTCGGTTTTGGATATTGTTATGTAAGGAATTGACACATAGATTTTATTTCTTTGACTTACAATATTCAGTTACTTAATTCTAGATCATTTTTCTTTCCATTCTTCATTATTTATTAAGTTTCAGCAATGTTAACAAAATAGTTGTTAACTGCGTCAAGGGTATTTCTTACTGTTTAGTTGTGTTGTGAATTTACCCTTTGTTTGTCAATTTGTTGATTGCATTCCAAATAGTTCTGGAGTCTTTTTTATGGATCATTCATGAAAATATTTGTACTGTTGCTTTTCGTTTTCATTGACGTCACAAAATTTTCTCTGTTTTTGCAATAAACCAACGTCGTTTTTTGACTTTTTAAAGTGCTCTGATGTGTATTTTCTTTATCTATTTCCTTTGATATACACGGCTGGTTTTAAGATGGTTTTTTACTCGTTTAGCTCGATGGTGTGCATGTTTATTGTAGATATGGAACATACATTAATCCAAACCATTTGTTGTTTTTCAGGATCGGTTTATAATGGTATATTTGGGACAGAGGAGAATGTAGCAGGTCAAATAAAATAATCCTTTTCGTTATAATCTGTAAAACACTATATAGGATAAGATTTATGACCTGGTATTGGAATTTGTACCCCCTTTTCCCCCAAGTAATACAACTGGGGAGTGATCACTGCACCAGTCGCTGGAGAAGAGAATTTCCTCAATGTTTTATTTAGATGGTGACATAATGTGGTCAATCAGGAGTACTGGAATTTTTTTTTTAATTTTCAGTTGTAATTCGTGTTGGTCCGATCCACTCTCTGGTGTAAATTTAATGAGGTATACAATTTCGGTCCATTGTTTTTGAGGCTTTAACATGTCAATTATTGAAGTCACCAACTTAATCATTTCGTCATTGTCAAGTGGAGCCGGCGTCCATCATTTCTACTAAAGTTATTCAATCCATTTATTCTTTCGCCGGATTTCGAATATGAATCCACAAGTATGGGGGGACTGACATGCTTTATTTTTATTTCTAGCCATTTGATTCGACACCAAACTGTTCAGATTCCCTTTCTGTTTTAAAGTTATCGACTGATTATAGTAAACTAACAAACTGTGTCCATTTTAGCTTTTGGATCTAGACGAATAACTTTATATCAGGCATAGCTATTTCAGAAATCTTAAGGTACAGTCTGTTAATCGTGATTCTGAAAACAAAACAGGCGTGAAAAGGGATTCCGGAATGTTTCCAAGATCGATGATATTTTCATTTAGCTTGCTTTAAAACACGGTTTATATTGAGTTATGCAATCCGGTTCCTTTTACAAGGCCAGGTACTCAATGTAGACTAATGAGAAACTAATGAAACGAGAACAAATGATAAGAGATTAGTAAGCACGATAGGACAACACGCTCAAAACTTATCGAGGGGTACTAATTCAAAGAATATTAGAAATAGTTTTAGGAAAGAGATATCTGATTTGTATTATAGAAAATTCACAATAGACTCCAAAACATCTGGAATCATGTTAACATTACAATTTCAATCACAAAAATATTAAATTAAGTTTAATTATTTTGTACAGTTGTATCATCGACGAGTCCAAAAACAAGCCGGCAATTGAAAGATCAAGATTCTTCGAAAGCAGTTCTTCAGGCGTAACAGCTTGACAGCATACCTCTTACACATTCTGTCTTGATGAATTTCAACCACCCAACCTCCAACCCACCCACCTACTAGCAAAAGCTATGATTAATAATACTGGGGAGATAGGGGTTGGTAGGGATAAGGCTGAAGAGGGGACAGGGAGGGTGGGGGAAAATGGAATGAAAAGGATTAATTGGTTTTATTCGCGATCAGCGCAATGAATATCCCATAGTATATATCACATGCAAATCCATTACTGTTACATGAACCAAATAGCATTGAATACTTTAACGTTCTTGTCCCCAACACAAGAATACACGAGGGGTTAATAGGTTTTAAAAGGCTTGCTGTTGTGTAAGAATTTGTGAGGCATATGTTTATTAGCTGCACAGCAAATGGATTAAGCAGATCCTTTAATGCTAGGCTTTTGGGCAGGGCGGGGTCGGACACATGATATTGGTAGGACTTCAGGATTGTTGTACATTCTGCTGGCAAAATTTGTGTGTTCTCAACATTGGGAAAACTTTTTTCGTGCTGGGAAATACAAAGGAGAATCCTTTGCGTGTTATGATGCATGTGGTTAATTTCCTGTTTGTTTACAACCGGAATAGGAGAGCATTGGAATCTGAGGATATGCATGGACTCTCTCATTAACATTCGCAGGGAGAGGAAACAGGTACGGAAAGGCGGGTGCTGGGGGGAAGGACTTCTGTTTAGGTCTGTAGGGTGAGAGACTGAGGCGCCGGGCCATGATGGCGGGGAGAGGACAGCTCTCTGATGGACTTCAGGATAGAGAAATGGTTGACGGTGGCTACTGGAGAGAGACGGAATCATCCATTTATGTCCCAGAACGAGGGAATGGAGGGAGGGGCACGATGAGGGGGAAAAGGACTTCTGTCGGAAAAATCTGGGGTAAGGGAAACTGATGGGGTGGTAACATGTTGTCCTGGTGACACAGGCCTCTGACCGACATGTTCAGATGGAACTGGTAAGGAGGATTTTGTTGATGGGACTCATGCCCTGGTCAACAGCGACCGGAGAGGGAAGTGTGAGATTAGGGTCTTTGCTGATGGGGGGATGGCATTGCATGCTGCATGCGTTGTTTGGGAAGTGACGGGAAAATGATGGATAGAGGGGAATGAGGGGCACTTCTCCCATCATCAGTGGACCTGAGAATGCAGTTGTTGTACATTTGCTCTGGTCACTGAAATTAGGACGACCTTCTCGGACCTGGAGAAATCGACTGTTAATCACTTTGAATCAGTTCTGGTGAATCCTGATCTTGATTTGTGGATCAAATGGGTAGTTCGGTATTTATGAACGGATCTTTTAAATGATATTCTTTTTTCCAGTTTAGACACGCTTGCTTTAAATTCACAGGCATGCTTTGCTGTGCCTTTGCACTGGGGTGGGTCTGGTTTATCGTACAATGCTAGACGTGACGGAGCACTGTGCTGCTTGTGAAAAGAATCATGGTTGTCTATGAAGAGAACATCTTCTATTTACTGTATATGACTCAGATATTTGTTGGAGGGAAAGATTGCATTAATCAAGTTATGGCGCCCTATTAGCGGGAATATAGAACTCATGTACAGAAGATTTTGGAAAAAGCCTGTTTTGACATGCACAGACTAATCTTGTCAAGATTTCTCTTTAGAGATGGGCCACGGGACAAGCTGTTTTATCCCCACATGCTCGTACAAGTATTGAATCTGATCTGAAGAAGAAAGGGCTCAGAAGCAAATTTTGTCAATGGTCACTGTTAATCCTAGGAATACTTAGTTTGTACATAAATTCCCACGGGCGGGCAAGTTTTCTCGGGTTGATAAGCTTCAGTACAGAATCCCCAACAAGAAGTATAGATGTGTGTGAAGCGAAAGGTGACTGAACGGTGGATATTTTGGGAATCTGCTGTATGGACTGACAGTGTCGTTTGTTTTTGTACAGAATGGGAGGACAAAGGGTGATTAACTTGGTGTCAGATAAGGAACTAAACGGGTGCCTTTGTATGTCTGTGTTGGGGGCCCCTTGTTGGAAAATGTTGTCGGGTGTGAGAGCGTAGTAGTCTACTAGGATCACTGTTCATTTGGTTCATCTTCAGCAGGAATTTGGAAAGGGTTGTTTGTTCGGTAAATACAGACTACTTCTTCAGCATTCAGTTTCACAGGTCAAACTGGCAGGGTTGTTTTTGTCATTATCCAATTTGGGCAGACAGTAGAGTTTGTTGGTGAATGTCTGTTATGGCTCATTTGTCAAGCCGGGTAGCTGTCTGATCAGTTTGAATTTTCAGGGGGGCGTTCAGTCAAAAGAACGTTTCATAAGATTGGGAAATACGTTAGGTCTGAGTTGCTTCGCGTGTACTGACATGACTAATGATGGCACCGTGGGACATTTAGTTTTTTTATTTCAGACTGTAAAGTCCCAAGGTTGTGTTTTCAGGGAGTGTTTTTCTTTGAAAAGATGATCTGTCTTTGTTTTGTAAGTAGAAAGTTTTTTTTTTTTTTATTGAGGGCTTCAATGTAACAGTGATGAGAGTCAATTTTATCTTGGATCAAAGCACGTACTTCATTTTTTAATGCACATTTTTCTTCATTCAATAAAGAAAGTCATTGCCCACATGGATTCTTTGCGCATCAGACGTTAGTGTCATTGGGCTCATTTTCAATATATTTTGTTCCTCTCTTAACACAGGAGGCACGAAAACACAACACTGGAGGTTTTCTTTCTATAGATTTCGGGGTGAAACAGAAGCGTATCGTCGACGATGCTTTTTGCGTGGTTGGTGACTGGGTTGGGACTAGTGGCGGCGTGGGGTGACATCGTTTGGAGCTGTGCCTGATGCCAGGTCCGCAGTGTGGGGAGGGGATGGCTGTAGTGGGGGCGAGGATAGAAAGAAACGAAGACGCTGCTGTGTGTGGCCTCCTTCACAGTGCAGCAGACCGTGCACAGCCGGGCAGGAAGGCCTGTGAGGTCTGTGAGAATGTGGGCAAGGAAGGTCACAGGGAGTCTCAGAGAACGGGGTCCGGCAGAGGCTGGATAAAGTGTGACAGGGGTGTCAGCAGACAAGTGGCCAGTTCTTTATCTCATGTGTGTCCTTGATACGTGTTGTGACAAGGTATCAGCTGTTCACATTCTTCTTTACTCATGTGATGCAGTCTAAAACCCTGACATTAAATGTGCCACCTTCGTGTGATTTGTATTATAGGCGAGTTTGATACTTTTGTGTGAGCCATATAAATTCCTATCACGGTTTTTGCTTAAATAATACGGTGGAGGGAAGTCTGACTAGGGCGGAAAGGAGGTAAGAATCTCATCTGAAACGTCAAAATCTGAAATGTACACTTTTATTTCGTCGTTATCATGTGCAGAATACCTATATACTAGGCTGTTTCTCCACACACACAGTTCTTTTTGGCTGCAGAAGAAACGTTTTTTGTATCGAATCGTTAGTAGGTAACAGTTTTTCATCTTGGTGTTCGTCCATTCTCTTACAAGAAAATTCTGTTTAAGAGAAAGTAAGAAGCAGACATTATTGTTCTGGTCGTGTTTGTGTAGTGTAGGAAGTGCTGCAGTGCTGAATTCTCACAATTTTCACATTATTCCATGGGGTGATAAACGGAAATCTTTCCTGAGAATGATTAGCACAGGCACGGTTTTCTTCCCAGAAGTGAAAATTGCATTTCAACTTTTGTTGTAAATAAACACCGTGCTGACAAATACTCCCTGAATTAACACCACACAACACCAAGAAGATGACAGTGAATTGCTGAAGTTGTAGACGAGGCTGTCACTGTACTAGAGTTTTCACACAACAATAATCAAGCACAGTCACAATTGCTTATTTGCTGCATTCAACAGTCTTGAGTCAAAAACTTTTTATCACTATCTTTCGTATTAATCAGGAATCAAAATTTGCGCATAGAATTAGTAACTAAACTTCCAACACGCCAAAACAGTGAAAAAATGACAAATTCAAAGAGAGAGAGAGAGAGAGAGAGAAGAGAGAGAGAGAAGGAGAGAGAGAGAGAGAGAGAGAGAGAGAGAAGGAGAGAGAGAGAGAAGGAGAGAGAGAGAGAGAAAGGAGAGAGAGAGAGAGAGAGAGAGAGAAGGAGAGAGAGAGAGAGAGGAGAGAGAGAGAGAGAGAGAGAGAGAGAGAGAGAGAGAGAGAGAGAGAGAGAGAGAGAGAGAGAGAGAGAGAAAGAGAGAGAGAGAAGGAGGGAAAGGGAGAGGCCTGGACGAGTTACAACGAAGTGGAACATCAAAATGGAACATCAAAGAGCCGCATGGCCCAAAACCTGTTTGCAGCCCCTGCAACTCCTTGGCTTTATGGTCATCGTCAGCCCCTCTTTCCCGTCCTCAAACCTCCCCCCTAGCCCCTCCCTCCTCCTCCTTCTCTCCTCTCGCCCCTCCCTCCTCCCATCTCGTACCATCCCTTTCCAGCGTGCACGTGTTGACGTTGCAGATTAAAGGCGAGAAACGGGATCAGTTTGCTCTCAGATGTGGGAGAGGTGAGATCCTAGCGGGTGGAAATGAGAAGTAACAGAGAGCCAGTGACCTCGTGACCTACTGCTTTCTCCTGGGTTAGAGTTCATGGCAGGTCGCTATTTCCCGAGAGATGGCGCTGCCGACACTGAATTGCAGGTCGAGTCTTGTTGTGTAGGTCATTCTGGTTTTCGAATGTCTTGTTTCCTGCGAGCTCTGTGGTAGAAAGTTACTCCTTTCTGTTGGTTTATTTGTTAGCAATGCTAGACAATCAACAGCTTATGACCTTATGTGGACTTATTGTTTGGAAAGCCATCAGGCTCATTTTCTTTTATCAAAATCGGAAAGACAAGCTGAGTAAATGGATAACGGATGATACAATGATTGCTATGTGTGACCTTGATGTGAAGTCGTTGCCATAAGATATTTTCCGTGTGTGATCTTGGCATAAAGTCCTTGCCATTGTGATCTTGACATAAAGTCACTGTTGCCATATGCAATGTTAGCACAAACTCGATGTTGCCATGGCTAATCTTGGCATAAAGTCGTTGTTGCCATTTGTAATCTTGGCATAACATCAATGTTGCTATGACTGATCCTAACATAAACTTCTTGCCGCCATAAGTGTTCTTGGCAGTAAATGGCCAGTCAAGACGAAAGTTCTGTTCGAAGAAATTCTGTAAATGGTTCTGCTTGGTTAGTTCCAATCCCATTGAATGTCCACACTTACCGGCTGTAACCTGGCAGACTGGGCAACCATTCCAGAAGTGGTGGGAGGGGAGGTAACCAATCATACCTCCATACCACCAGAAGGACAACACGATGACATGGACAGCGACAACAGCGAACATCATGTTGTGTTTAACTCCAGGTTTCGAACTGGCAACACGTATTTGCAAACTAGGTGTATCTGTATCTGTATCTGTCGGATTACGTTGCTGCATCCAGGAATCTGGCGTCGACGCAACGGGTGGGGTGCGCAGCAAAAAAATTAGTGCGTTGGACTTTGGCCACTGACTGCTTAAAGGCCTCAGTACCACCTGAGTGCACAGTTGGTTCCACCTGATAATAGTTCTTGGAAGAATGATTGTTTTTTACTGCTCTGTGCTGCAGTTTTGAACTTTGTAGCACCTGTCGTTGTTGCGTGTGTAGTTCTCCACCGGTTTTTGACTACAAAGTCTGCTCTTCTTGGGTGTACATTTCCTCAAGGCCATGGCTCCGCATCTATCATGCCCGTCCAATGTGAATGGTGGTGTACGAGTGGGGAGACATACATGCAAGTCTTTCATGAAATTGCTTTCAAGTTTGTTGTCATCAAACATTGCAGTGAGAGGCGTGAGCAGGAGATGTCCAGGAGGTTTTCATGATGGACCGAAGGTATGGCCATGTCCATGGAACAGGATCGGTCCCTCAAGACCGTTGTGGTGCAAAGTGTCACCCTGGTACAAAAGGCCACTTGGTGACTTCTGTAACCGATGTTGCAGTACAAAATGTCTCCCCGGTACAAAACGTCACCCCGGTTATAAGTCATAATCAAGGTGGAGCAAATTGTCGCCATATGTGAAAATCTGGCGTGGGTTAGAGTCTGACCTTTTACTTTATTTTGATCAAAGTGCACAAACTATAGTACGGAGATCATGGTGTGGGAGACAATCTTCTGTGACAATTCTATTTGACCCTACGCTAAGACTGCAAGACATCAAACTTTTTTTTTTCTTTCCTTGATTTCGAGAGGATTTCTTTGTGTGTGTGTGTGTGTGGGGGGGGGGGGGGATAAGGATTCTTGGTTGGTTGGTTGGTTGATTCGTTGATTGGTTAGTTGGTTGGCTGGTTGGTTGATTAGTTGGTTAGTTGGTTGGCTGGCTGTTGGTTGGCTGGTTGGTTGATTGGTTGGTTGATTGGTTGGTTGTTGGTTGGTTGGCTGGTTCGTTGGTTGTTGATTGGTTGATTAGTTGGTTGGTTGTTTGGTTGTCTGTTTTGAAGAACTGATTTTAAATCCATCAGTGATCATCATTTACGTGTTCTCATCGTGCACAATCAATTGGTAAAACCTAGACGTCAGAACACAAGTGACCAACCAGATCTGTCCCAAATCCATACATTCAAAAATTACGATTATTTCTTCCGCAGTAGACACTAGTATATATCCTGCCGTTCAGAATACCACCCTGGGGTGACATTCTGTGCAAGGGTGACACTGTCTACCGCAAATCCATACAGAATTTCACACGCGGTGATCTTTTAATACCAGGATGACACTTTGCACCGTAACATCGGTATAGAATGTCACAGGTGACGTTTTGTCTCAGGTGACACTTTGCACCGTAACATCGGTATAGAATGTCACAGGTGACGTTTTGTCTCAGGTGACACTTTGCACCGTAACCTCGGTATAGAATGTCACAGGGTGACGTTTTGTCTCAGGTGACACTTTGCACCGTAACATCGGTATAGAATGTCACAGGGTGACGTTTTGTCTCAGGGTGACACTTTGCACTGTAACAGGGCTTTCTTAGATCAGAGAGACTAAAGACTGTGTAGACCTGATCATGGCTAACAACATTGCTGGCGTTTCTCGTCTGCCTTTTTTTTTTCCCTGCCAGTCTTGCTGGCGTCCTCGCTACCCTTCCCTTACAGTAAAGCCGTCCTGGAATTCTTCAGATCCAAGGTCAAAGCTTTTGCTGTTCTTTGTGGCAACAGAGGCGGCATGTCTCCTTTTCATTAGTGCGGACTGTAGTTTTATTTCCCGAGAAAGTTGTAGAGCTGGGAAACAACTGAGTCATGACAGTTTACAGTTCAAATGATGTTGTTTTTAACGTTTCTCCGCTTGAGGTGATGATTGTTTTCTTACAATAAAAAAAGATATATTTTGCACTGCATGAAATACACCTTACACAAAGATTAACACACAAAAACATGTCCATGTAGAAGAAATATTCACAGAAAGGCATCAGAAGAAAGGGAGGAATGACTATGCAAATGTTGTGTCGTGTCGTTTTATTTATTGTGATTTGAAATATCAGTTTTGCTAATATATTTTCCACGCAGCGAAGAACTTGGGTATGTTAATAAAAAGAGAAACACAACATAAGATAGGCATGCACGGCGCACGCACTCACTCACACACACACACACACACACACACACACACACACACACACACACACACACACACACACACACACACACACACACACACACACACACATACATACAGAGAGAGAGAGAGAGAGAGAGAGAGAGAGAATACGAATACGAATACGAATACGAATAAGTTATTCAGTATAGGCCGAAGCCCCTAATTGAAGGGGGCGACACATATGCTAATGAAATCGAAAGTATGACAAGATCTTTCTTCAGCATTACTTCGAATATCACATCAAATTTCATACTTCCTTGCATGAGAGAAATTAACAATGAAACAAATTTGAACTGTAAATATGCTAAGATGTTGCTTTTGGTCATCTTTTCAAAGCTTCATAATATATAAACGTTGCAAGTTTTAAACAGACTGGCTTCATTTTTAGACGACAGCAACAGATTGAATGGAAAGGTCCATGGATTATACAAATATTGAGCTTTAATTCGTTTCTCCCTAATCCAAGAAATGAATTTCATCCTCTTTAGCTCTACTATATTATCGGCCATAGCACGTCTCGTTCATGTTCAAGTCTATATCTAAAAGGTGGGCAAACAATATCAGAAATACCAACACCGTGACCGGATACAGAATGTGTTTGTTTGAGAGAGAGAGAGAGAGAGAGAGAGAGAGAGAGAGAGAGAGAGAGAGAGAGAGAGAGAGAGAGAAAGAAAGAGAGAGAGAGAGAGACAGACAGACAGACAGACAGACAGACAGACAGAGACACAGAGAGAGACAGACAGACAGACAGACAGAGACAGACAGACAGACAGACAGAGAGAGACAGAGAGAGAGAAGAGAGAAAGAGAGAGACTCAAGACTCAAGACTCAAAAACTTTATTACTCAAGGATAGAGATTTTAGGCAGTGCCTATTCTTCCAATCTGTCCTTGCTATTCTACAACATTCAACTAAACAAACTGCACATATTAATAATGACAGAAACAATGAAGGAAAAAAAAAAATATATATATATATATATATATAT
>JAFLJL010000304.1:10000-20000 GCA_018398815.1 Conus ventricosus | reverse complement strand
ATTTGTAACAAGTCCAGGAACAAACGGCCGTCAATTAGATGGCCTAGACAGACAGACAGTCGGGCAGACGGACGGATAGACAGACAGAAAGACAGACAGAAAGAGAAAATAGATGTCTACACGAGTTCAGAAAGAAACGGCAGTCAATTAGACTGGCTGGGCGATCAAAGAGCCAGAGAGTGCCAGCATGGTCCGAATTCAGAAAGAAACGGCAGCCAATTAGACTGGCTGGGCGATCAAAGAGCCAGAGAGTGCCAGCATGGTCCGAGGTGAGAAACGGCAGTCAGTTAGACTGGCTGGGCGATCAAAGAGCCAGAGAGTGCCAGCATGGTCCGAGGTGAGAAACGGCAGTCAGTTAGACTGGCTGGGCGATCAAAGAGCCAGAGAGTGCCAGCATGGTCCGAGGTGGGAAACGGCAGTCAATTAGACTGGCTGGGCGATCAAAGAGCCAGAGAGTGCCAGCATGGTCCGAGGTGGGAGGATTCACAGGTGGGGTGTGATCGGTGAGGCCTTTCATATTTGCGCCTGCCCGTGAATGCCACCCCTGTTTGTTTTGCTGGGGACTCCGTTTGTGGTAATGTTCGGTCGATCGTGTTACCCCACAACCAGTGACGAGAACAGACCTGGTGGTGGTCCTCTGTCTATCTGTCTGATTGTCTCTGTCTGTTTCTGTTCCTAGCTCTTTGTCTCTGTCTGTCTGTCTGTCTGTCTGTCTTTCTTCCCCCCCCCCTCCCCCCCCCTCTATCTCTCGTGTCATTTAGTCGAGACTTTTCGTTATCAGCAACAATCTAACTATGTAATCTCTTTTATCTATCGGGCTGTATCCCTGTTTATGTATGTATGTGTGTGTGTATGTATGTATGTATGTATGTATGTATGTATGTATGTATGTATGTATGTATGTATGTATGCATGTATACATGCATGTGCTAGTCTGACTACAGGACCATTACTGGATGGATAGTCTGACTACAGGACCATCACTGGATGAATAGTCTGACTACAGGACCATTACTGGATGAATAGTCTGACTACATTACCATTACTGGATGAATAGTCTGACTACATTACCATCACTGGATGAATAGTCTGACTACAGGACCATTACTGGATGGATAGTCTGACTACATTACCATTACTGGATGAATAGTCTGACTACATTACCATTACTGGATGGATAGTCTGACCACTGGACCATTACTGGATGGATAGTCTGACTACAGGACCATTACTGGATGAATAGTCTGACTACATTACCATTACTGGATGAATAGTCTGACTACTGGACCATCACTGGATGGATAGTCTGACCACTGGACCATTACTGGATGGATAGTCTGACCACTGGACCATTACTGGATGGATAGTCTGACTACAGGACCATTACTGGATGGATAGTCTGACTATAGAACCATTACTGGATGGATTGTCTGACCACTGGACCATTACTGGATGGATAGTCTGACTACAGGACCATTACTGGATGGATAGTCTGACTATAGAACCATTACTGGATGGATAGTCTGACCACTGGACCATTACTGGATGGATAGTCTGACTACAGGACCATTACTGGATGGATAGTCTGACTATAGAACCATTACTGGATGGATAGTCTGACCACTGGACCATTTACTGGATGGATAGTCTGACTACAGGACCATTACTGGATGGATAGTCTGACCACTGGACCATTACTGGATGGATAGTCTGACCACTGGACCATCACTGGATGGATAGTCTGACCACTGGACCATTACTGGACGGATAGTCTGACCACTGGACCATTACTGGATGGATAGTCTGACCACTGGACCATTACTGGATGGATAGTCTGACTATAGAACCATCCCTGGATGGATAGTCTGACAACTGGACCATTACTGGATGGATAGTCTGACCACTGGACCATTACTGGATGGATAGTCTGACCACTGGACCATTACTGGATAGTCTGACCCCTGGACCATTACTGGATAGTCTGACAACATGACCATTACTGGATGGATAGTCTGACCACTGGACCATTACTGGATGGATAGTCTGACCACTTGACCATTACTGGATGGATAGTCTGACCACTGGACCATTACTGGATGGATAGTCTGACCACTGGACCATTACTGGATGGATAGTCTGACCACTGGACCATTACTGGATAGTTAGTCTGACCACTGGACCATTACTGGATAGTTAGTCTGACCACTTGACCATTACTGGATAGTTAGTCTGACCACTGGAATTTCATCATGTTCATCTTCAGCTGACATTGGCCGCAGAAAGCTAATAGGGCTGAAGGTAGATTGCAAAGAAAACCATCCTCAAACCTAATGGGGCTGAAGGTAGATTGCAAAGAAAACCATCCTCAAACATAATGGGGCTGAAGGTAGATTGCAAAGAAAACCATCCTCAAACATAATGGGGCTGAAGGTAGATTGCAAAGAAAACCATCCTCAAACATAATGGGGCTGAAGGTAGATTGCAAAGAAAACCATCCTCAAACCTAATGGGGCTGAAGGTAGATTGCAAAGAAAACCATCCTCAAACCTGATGGGGCTGAAGGTAGATTGCAAAGAAAACCATCCTCAAACCTAATGGGGCTGAAGGTAGATTGCAAAGAAAACCATCCTCAAACCTAATGGGGATGAAGGTAGATTGCAAAGAAAACCCATCCTCACACTGACGACCATTGTTTAAAAGATACTGCCTTTCTGTTATTCGTGTAAACTTTGAGCTGTCGCTTGCTTACCTTGCCCCAACAATGCAGCTGAGACAGATTAGACAGTCATTTTGTAAGCGGGGTAAATGACTGAAAACTCAGCGATATCACTCTGAAAAACGCCACATAACACCAACTCACAAACAGAAGACGACTTCCTGAAATAACACACTTCGCATCAGATGGTGAACTACAACGCGAAACGTTCAGACTGTTAGAACTAGACGATGCTGAAAGCACCAGTGATTTTCTTGATTTGTCGCCAAGAAAGAGATGTCTGTAGGGGAAAAAAATCCATACTGGCAAATAACAACTTACAATGGACAATTAGAGTCCACCCGAGTGTAGGCAGCATTTCTGCCGAATTGTCAGAGCATCGCAGTACGACATCGTTGGAAAGATTGCTGGTAAGCCACAAACGGTGGGTGCAGCAGAGGTGGATGGACCATGGAGACAGAATGCGGGGCTTTGGGGATAGCGGATAGTAAGGAAGACAGAAAGAAAGACTTTGGGGTAAGTGGGAAAAAACAGACCAGAAAGACAGGAAGAAAGGCTTTGGGGCTAATGCAAAAGAATAAGAAAAGAAGAGAGAAAGGAGGGAATGAGAGAAAATGGAAGAGAACAGAGAAAGCGGGCGAAAAGAAAGGGTTTTAGGTTAAGGGAAGAGAATGGAAAAGGAAGATATGACGAAATGCTTGGGGTGAGTGAAAGATAATTGACAGGGAAGACAGAAAAGGAAGCCTTTGAGAAAAATGTAAAGAATAGATAAGGAAGACGGAAAGGAAGGCTTTGGGAACTTATACGTGAATATAAGAGAGAAATGGAAAGAAAGGCTTTGGGAACCTGTACGTGAATATAAGAGAGAAAATGGAAAGAAAAGCTTTTGTTAAGATGGAATAGGAATAAACAAAAAGACAGAAAGAAAGGCTTTGGGGAAAATAGAACTGAAAGACAAGGAAAACAGAAAGACCTTCGGGAAATGGAAGAGAACAGATGGGAACAACTGAAACAGAGGGAATGGAAAAAAAAGACAAGGATGACAGAAACAAAGGCTTCTGGAAGATGGAGGTGAACAGAGCAGCATGACAGAAGCAGTGTGGGAAAATGGAGGTGAACAGAGCAGCATGACAGAAGCAAACAGTGTGGGGAAAATGGAGGTGAACAGAGCAGCATGACAGAAGCAGTGTGGGGAAAATGGAGGTGAACAGAGCAGCATGACAGAAGCAGTGTGGGGAAAATGGAGGTGAACAGAGCAGCATGACAGAAGCAGTGTGGGGAAAATGGAGGTGAACAGAGCAGCATGACAGAAGCAGTGTGGGGAAAATGGAGGTGAACAGAGCAGCATGACAGAAGCAGTGTGGGGAAAATGGAGGTGAACAAAGCAGCATGACAGAAGCAAACAGTGTGGGGAAAATGGAGGTGAACAGATAAGGATGACAGAAACAGAGGTTTGGTGAAACTTGCAGGCTAATAGACACGGATAACAGAAACAAAAGGCTCAGAGAAAGATTGTGGTAATAGACCAGGAGATAGAAATATAGGCTACGTGGAAATGGAGATGAATGGACAAGGAAGACAGATAGAAAGGGTTTTTTGGAATATGAGAGTGAACAGACTAGAAAGACAGACAGAGAGGCAATGGAGAAATTGAACAGAGACAGAATGCAGAGAGAAAGTTTAGTAGTAGACAGAAGTGGATAGACAAAGAAGGCATGGGGAAAAGAAAAATGAATAGACAAAGAAGTTAGAAAGGCTATGGGAAGCGGAAGTGGATAGACAAGTAAGGCAGGGAGAGAGCTCAGGGGAAAGGAAAGGAAGAGACAAAGAAGGCCTAAAGAAAGGGGATATGAGAGTGAACGGACAAAGAAGGCCTAAAGAAAGGGGATATGAGAGTGAACGGACAAAGAAGGCCTAAAGAAAGGGGATATGAGAGTGAACGGACAAAGAAGGCCTGAAAAAAGGGGATATGAGAGTGAACAGACAAAGAAGGCCTAAAGAAAGGGGATATGAGAGTGAACAGACAAAGAAGGCCGAAAGAAAGGGGATATGAGAGTGAACAGACAAAGAAGGCCGAAAGAAAGGGGATATGAGAGTGAACAGACAAAGAAGGTAGAAAGAAAGTAGAAAGAAAGGGGAATTGAGAAGGAAGCGAATAACAAAGAAAGCAGGGGGAAATGGAAGTTGAACAGACACGGAAGACAGAAATAATGGCTTTGGGAAACAGAAATGAACAGACAAAAAGAAAAGGTTGTGGAAAAATGGAAGTGAATAGACAAGGTAGGCAGAAAGAGAGGAATTGTAGGGGGTGTGGGGTGGTGGGGGATAGAAGCCAATAGGCAAGGAGATCAGAATGAGAGGTTAGGGAATAAAAGTGAACAGATAGAGAAGAACAAGGAAAGCAGAAATAAGCAGACAAGGAAGGCTAAACAGAAAGATTGAGGGAAACCGAAGTGAACAGGTAAAGAAGCAGGGGGAAAATAGGGAGTGAACAGACAAGGAAATCAGAAAGGTTAGGGGGAAACGGGCGTGAACAGGCACAGATGGCATGCGAAAATAGAAGTGAATAGATAAGAAAGACGGAAAGAAAGGTTTAGGGAATAGAAGTCAACACACAAAGAAGGCATGGGGAAAATAGAAAGGAACAGATAAAGAAGGCATGGGGAAAATAGAAAGGAACAGATAAAGAAGGCATGGGGAAAATGGAAAGGACAGATAAAAAGGCATGGGGAAAATAGAAGGGAAGAGCTAAAGAAGGCATGGGGAAAATGGAAAGGAACAAAGAAGGCAGAGAAAAAGGGAAATAGAAGTGAACCGACAAAGAAGGTAAGGGAAAAGAGGAAGGAACAGATACAAAAATAGGCAGAGAAGAAAGGGTGAAGGGAAATAGAATAGAGTAAACAGATAAAGAAGGTAAGAACACACACACACACACACACACTGACACACACACACACACACACACACACACACACACACACACACACACACACACACACACACACACAGTGGGGGTGGAGTTGAATGTGGAATGTTTGTCCCAAGGCTGGCATGAGTGGCTAGATAAAAGAAGAGGGGGGACGAGGTGTTGAAAGGAGTGAGGAGATCGTTAGGAAACAAGGGGGTGGGCGGAGGTGTTGAAAGGAGTGAGGAGATCGGTAGGAAACAAGGGGGTGGGCGCGAGGTGTTGAAAGGAGTGAGGAGATCGTTAGGAAACAAGGGGGTGGGCGAGGTGTTGAAAGGAGTGAGGAGATCGTTAGGAAAGAAGGGGGTGGGGATGCTATAGAATGAGGGAATGCATGGGGTGGAGTGGGGGGTGAGGGGTGGATGGAGAGAGAAACGTTCAGAAAACAAAACGCTTCAGTTTATTTATTACGTGCCTTGGCAACCATAGTATCCGGGGTCGTGTAACATGCGTGCGTAGAATGGGTGTGGGTGGGCCTCTGTGTGTGTGTGTGTGTGTGTGTGTGTGTGTGTGTGTGTGTGTGTGTGTGTGTGTATAGGAAGGAATTCTGTTTTACGTCTCGTCACACATATAGGTGATTGCAGACGTCTAAATAACATATTGTTTACAATTTTAGACTATTATCATAAAAGAAAAGAGGACGATGTGGTTACATGGAACAAAAATAAAGGATAGATGAATTGCAGGACAGTAACTATGAAAAATTAGATAAAAATAACTAAAATAATCTAATTTACGATTATGATTATAAAATGTTCCTTAATGGACTTCCCAAGGTTACTCGTTAATTTAACAAGAGAAACAACTGGCAACGAATCTAAAAAGTCAAACACATTAACATGCCCAGTGTCAGCACTTGGTATAACACCATTCAAAAAGGGTTTCGTTAGTTCACAATCAAAAATCACATGTTGAACTGAAAGATCCCCACGACATACGCACTTAACAGTCTGGCAATACTTGGTTCGTAGGGAATTACATAAAAGTCTAAAAGTCAGGCTAGAAACCGGTCGGCTAATCGACACAAAGTTTGACAGAGTTTGCTGACGAGGTTTTGATGAGGAACTGTATTGACTCCAGAAATCCCTCTCGATTATATGACTAATTTCCTTGTATGATAAAGGACAATCAACCTTAATACTACCAAATATATTCTTTGCTCCCCTTTTTGCTGCTCTATCTGCTTGATCATTAAAAACGAAGGAGGTGTGCGATGGAACCCAAGAAAATACAACATTAGTACCTTTCATGTAAAGACAGTGCAACATGTACTTAATCTCAAATAATAATTCCTCTCTTTGTGTATTTTCAAAACAATACAAACTTTTTAATACTGACTGTGAATCAACACAAAACAGGATATTAAATATTGAGACTGGCAAAGAAATTAAATAATTTAATGCCATCAGGACAGCAACTAGTTCAGCTGTAAATATGGAATGACCCTTACCTAAATAATATGATTTTTCAGCTTTGAAATCTGGAATTACAAAGCCAGATCCCGCACTACCATCATCAAGAACTGAGCCGTCAGTGTATACTTTCAAATAGTTAGTAAACTTTTCTTCCATGTCAATTTTGATAGATGCTGCTAACACATGCGGCGAAATCGCTTTATTTAGATCAGAAGAAAAAATGTTAACTGTTACTTCCGTTAGTTCCCAAGGGGGTACCGGCGGAACCAGCACGCGAGGCGCTACCTCATGTGGGTCAATCTTTGATGAATTAAAAACGTCTGAAACATATGAACGAAGCGTCTCTAAATTTGAATTTTTCTGTGCATTTTTCGAAAAATCAATGTCGGATCGTGTATTTAACTCTTCAAGGTCGTCCACCGCAATCCGTCTCACTACATATTTTACAGAACTTATTTTCCTTTCTTCATCAAGTGGCAAAAGGCCTGCTATCTTATAAGCTTCAGAGGACTTAGTGTGCACAGGTACACCCAGGGCCAACTTTACAGCTTTACTGTCAATTCTTTGAAGTTTCTTTAAATGCGATCGCGAAGCAGAAAGAATACTTCCTGTCCGTAAGTCAATCTCGATCGTACAAGACTGGTTGCTAAATGCAACAAAACTTTAGGATCCTGTCCCCATGGAGAATGACTGACAATTTTTAGAAAATTCAAACTTTTAACTGCTTTAGTAACAATTGAGTCAATATGTTTTTTCCAGTTTAGTTTTGGTGTAAGTAGGACACCTAAAAATTTTACTTCAAGTTTATAAAAAATTTCCCGTCCTCCCAGAAAGAATATAGGCAGGTTACTTGGGTTATATCCATTGTTAAAGAGAACCAAATGTGTCTTTTCAACAGAGAATTGAAAGCCATTCAAATGCATATAACTATTTAATTTATCCAGCTCGTGCTGAAAGAGCTTCTGAATAATTTATGTGACGTAAATTTGTTCTTTTCTTTAAAGATACATTAATCCATATTGCAATGTCATCAGCATATTGAGCTACCTTGGTATATGATGAAAAACATGTATATAAGTCATATAGCATTACATTGAATAACAATGGGGAGATTATAGAACCTTGTGGAATTCCCATATTTATAGATCTTGAGGATGATAAAGTCACACCAACTCTGGTCATTATGTGTCTCCCACTTAAAAATGATTTCACATAATTGTAGGCGTGACCAGAAAGACCAATTTGTTTTAATTTATATAATAATCGGCTGTGCCACACTCTATCGTAAGCTTTAGTAAGATCAAAGAAGGAAGCAAGGACACTTTTACGTTTAGCAAACTGTTTCTTAATTTGAGTAGTTAGTCGTGTCAGGTGATCAATTGTACTTCGTCCTTTTCTAAATCCAGATTGATGTGAAGAAAATACATCATTTTTATCACAGTAATAGGCCATTCTAAAATTTATTATTTTTTCCATGACTTTTCCAGTATGAGACGTGACTGAAATGGGTCTATAGCTAGACGTCTCAGACCGAGGCTTGCCCTGCTTTAGAATAGGAGTCACAATAGACGTCTTCCATATATCGGGAATTTGTCCACATTCCCAACATTTGTTAAGTGTGTGTGTGTGTGTGTGTGCGCGCCTGTGTTTATGCATGGGCGTGCGAGCGCGCGCGCGTGTGTGTATGTGTGTTTTGTGTGTGTGTGTGTGTGTGTGTGTGTGTGTGTGTGTGTGTGTGTGTGTGTGTGTGTGTGTGTGCCCAAATGCGTGTGTGCGTGTGTGTGTGTGTGTGTGTGTGTGTGTGTGTGTGTGTGTGTGTGTGTGTGTGTGTGTGTGTGTTGGGAGATTATGGAGGGAAGGGCAGGGATACGAGAACGGGAGGGGAGAGGGGGGTGGTCGAGTATTGTCAGAGAGATGGAGAATTGTTGTAGAAAGACATAGAACATGAAGCCCAGTGTTTATTTGTTGGGTGCCTTGAGAATGTCCCAGTGTTATTTTGCACGGGGTCTTTTGTTAGCCAGAAACTGCACAGCTGAAGAGCGCTTTGAAGAAGGTCTTTTGTGCTCTTCTTCCTCTTTCTATGAGTGTGTGTATGTATATGTGAACGCACGTGCACATATATAGCAGATTGTGTGTGTGTGTGTGTGTGTGTGTGTGTGTGTGGCTGGCGTGCGTGCGTGCGTGCGTGCAAGTGTGTGTGTACGTGCGTGCGTGCGAGCGTGTGTGTGTGTGTGTGTGTGTGTGTGTGTGTGTGTGTGTGTGTGTGTGTGTGTGTGTGTTGTGTGAGCGCGTGTGTGTGCGTGCGTGCGTGCGTGTGTGCGTGTGTGTGTGTGTGTGTGTGTGTGTGTGTTGTGTGTGTGTGTGTGTGTGTGGGTGTGTGCGCGTGGCTGTGGCTAGCGTGCGTTAGTAAGTGCGTGCGTATGTGTGTGTGAGAACAGTTTTGAAGCTTCATGCAGAAGAAACGAATGTTGCTGTAAGAAGAATGAAGTACCTTTTTCACAATATTGTTTACTCCAGCTGCACAGTGGGAATGACCAACGGCTATGCTCAGACACATGCACGCACATTCAGAGTTCTTGCTGTGTGTGTGTGTGTGTGTGTGTGTGTGTGTGTGTGTGTGTGTGTGTGTGTGTGTCTATGCGTGCGCGCACGCACGTGTATTTATATGTGTACTGTGTGCTGTGCATGTGTGTGTGTGTATGTGTGTGTGTGTGTGTGTGTGTGTGTGTGTGTGTGTGTGTGTGTGTGTGTGTGTGTGTGCGTGCGCGCGCTAGTAGAAGAAGAAGAAGCAGAAGAAGAAGAAGAAGAAGAAGAAGAAGACGCACAAGGAGAAGAGCGAGAAGAAGAAGCTAATGTGTTTATAAGGACCGGGGATTTTTTTTTTTATTAAACAGATCCCGGACA
>JAFLJL010000304.1:0-5000 GCA_018398815.1 Conus ventricosus | reverse complement strand
TCACTTCTCAGGTAAAGGTGTGATGTAACAGACAACTTGGCATTCAGAACTATAGACATCTCTATACCAGCGTTCGCAGGGTAGCCCAGCAAGCCACAGAGGTTAACCTGGCTGAGATCTGGAAGAGACGTGGTAGACGTGGACATTGCTAAGAGTTCTTCATACCCAAATCTTTCTCAGTGATCCGTGACAGCGTCAAGGTTCTTCTCTTTCTTTATCCAGAACTATAGCTGCTAAGGACACTGTGAGTGACGGCTCGGACCTTCAAGGATCTTCAGACAGTTCCATGTCTTCAAGTCATGTGCCACAGGGTAGAGGTGTTTGTCACAGTCCAATCCTCTAGTGATGCTATGCTGATCACTCCTTCACAAAGGTTAAGCTCATATGGACAGACAGACTTTGGTACGTTCACGTGGACGGCGATTTCTCCCTACATTGTTTGACCAGTGTCGGATGATGTGGCATACATTGCGGAATGTCAGTATTAAAGTCGTCTATGGAAATTTAAAGGCCGGTGTACTGTTCAAGGTTACAAAGTCGAAGCAGGTTGCGAGGTCGAAGCAAAGTGTTTTAGTGTTGCTGGCCTCCTCAGATTTCCCAGTCTTTGAGTCACCTCAGTTCAATGCCACTATATGATGGATGTGTGTCACCATTGCACTCCAGTGGAGTCACCTCAGTTCAGTGCCACATATGATGGATGTGTGTCACCATTGTACTCAGTGGAGTCACCTCAGTTCAGTGCCACTATATGATGGATGTGCTCCACCATTGTACTCCGGTGGAGTCACCTCAGTTCATGCCACTATATGATGGATGTGTCTCACATTGCACTCCAGTGGAGTCACCTCAGTTCAATGCCACTATATGATGGATGTGCCTCACCATTGTACTCCGGTGGAGTCACCTCAGTTCAATGCCACTATATGATGGATGTGCCTCACCATTGTACTCCGGTGAGTCACCTCAGTTCAATGCCACTATATGATGGATGTGTCTCACCATTGCACTCCAGTGGAGTCACCTCAGTTCAATGCCACTATATGATGGATGTGCCTCACCATTGTACTCCAGTGGAGTCACCTCAGTTCAGTGCCACTATATGATGGATGTGCCTCACCATTGTACTCCGGTGGAGTCCCCTCAGTTCAGTGCCACTATATGATGGATGTGCCTCACCATTGTACTCCGGTGGAGTCACCTAGTTCATTTGCCACTATATGATGGATGTGTCTCACATTGTACTCCGGTGGAGTAAACCTCAGTTCGTGCCACTATATGATGGATGTGTCTCACCATGTACTCCGGTGGGTCACCTCAGTTCAATGCCACTATAGATGGATGTCTCACCATTGTACTCCAGTGGAGTCACCTCAGTTCAATGCCATATATGATGGATGTGTCTCACCATTGTACCCCGGGTGGAGTCACCTCAGTTCAATGCCACTATATGATGGATGTGTCTCCCCAAATTGTACTCCAGGGGAGTCACCTCAGTTCATGCCACTATATGATGGATTGCCCCCATTGTACTTCCGTGGAGTCACCTCAGTTCAATGCCACATATGATGGATGTGTCTCACCATGTACTCCGGTGGAGCACCTCAGTTCAATGCCACTATATGATGGATGTGTCTCACCATTGTACTCCATTTGGAGTCACCTCAGTTCATGCCACTATATATGGATGTGTTCACCATTGTACTCCGGTGGAGTCCAACCTCGTTCAATGCCACTATATGATGGAGTGCCCTCACCATTGTACTCCAGTGGATTTCACTCATTTTAAATGCCACTATATGATGGATGTGTCCACCATTGTACTCCAGTGGATTCCATCCCACTGTGGGATCACTGGGAATGAAAAGGTGACGCTCTGCCCAAAGGGAGGGCAGCATATGGAGCATTTGGCCACCGGGTGACCTACAGAAGGCCAAACCATCATCCACAACCAACACCAAAACCAGTGGAAGAGAAGGCTGGATGCAGACAGTGGTGTTGATCCAGTTCATCGGCTCCAGAGTTTCCCAGTAAACAATCCTGTTCAGACTCAGACTGGCACTCCCGACTGCTGACCCACCACAGCCGAATTCAGATTGCCCACACAGACGAAAGTCCATTTTGGCACTGCATCTCAGACCCCAGAACACATCCTCCAACACTGTCCACGCATGATTTTCTGGGGGCGTCAAACCTGGTCAGAGGGTGAAACAACTGAAAATGCAGCTTTGGGGCAGCCGCAAGACCTTGAGAAGACTGTGGGATTCATTGGGGCCCGGACAGGACTGAAGATCTGACCAACCAAAAAAAAAAAGAAAAAAAAAAAAAAAAAAAAAAAAAGATCGACCGCAGAAGAAGACGAGGAAGAAGATTGATGTGTCTGACTTGCGCCAGACATTTTTTCACTTTTGAAGAAACAGTCTTTGTCATGAATGTCTCTAAACATAAGAACAGAATGGCTTCAGATACGCAAAATACTAATAGACCTGTTCCAGAAAAAAAACCCGTGTGAAGTAACGCCTGCTTTTTCCATTGCAAGCAGAGTTAACTTTTCACAATTGATGTGTTCGAACAAATAGATCTAGAGACAAATATTTGATTTGAAGCACACGACGGTTTTAAAGATTGGGAGATTTACTGCCTGCATTACCAGCACACTGTTTCACATCTATGTTTAGGCATCTTCTCTCTCTGGTTGAACTGATAAGCCGACTCACCGGGCAAAAGGCTCTGGGCATACTCACCAGCAGCATCTGGTCCCATGAAACGGCGGGACCACTTGTGCTGAACGCGAGCTCTAAACAACAGACCTCCCTTGCATATTTCCAAACAGTGTCTGTTCTTGCGTTGCATATTCTGGTGTGTGTGTGTGTGTGTGTGTGTGTGTGTGTGTGGGGTGTGTGTGTGTTGTGTGTTTGTGAGTGCGTGGCACGTGCGTACTTGTGTGCATGTGCTTGCTACTTTTTATAGGTGAACGGTTGCGGCATGGCTGCTGTGTGTTGTGTGTGTGTTTGTGTGTGTGTGTTTTGTGTGTGGTGGGTGTGTGGTGTGTGAGTGTGTGCACGCGCGCGCGCCGTACATGCGTGTCGTATGCGAGCCTGCGTACTTGCACAGGTGAACGTGCATGTGCGTGTCTGTGGCCCTGTCAACGCCCCCTCTCTACCTCAGCGGAAAGCAGGTGAAGGCAGCGCCATAAAATATTAACCTTTTGTGGCGCAGTGTCAGCCGGAGGCGGGGAGAGGAGAGCCTGGACTGAGCTGCACTTTGTTTCCTGCGCAAGCTACGGGGAAAAGTGAATCACGCTCTTCTCCCCTTCCCTTCCAGAGTTGCACTTGTTTCCTGCGCAAGCTACGGGGAAAATTTGAATCACGCTCTTCTCCCTTCCCTTCCAGAGTTGCACTTTGTTTCCTGTGCAAGCTACAGGAAAAAGTGAATCACCCTTTTTCCCTCCCCTTTCCCTTCCAAGTTGCACTTTGTTTCCTGCGCAAGCTGCAGGGAAAATGTGAATCACGCTCTTCTCCCCTTTCCCCTTCCAGAGTTGGCAGACGCGGAGTGATCCGATACAATGTCTATTCAACTGGAAGCCTGTGCGCATGTGTAAGGATGAGGGGGAATAGGAGGAACAGAAGGGGGGAGGGGGTGCATATTTTGTGGTGTGTGTGTGTGTGTGGGGTGTGTGTGTGTGTGTGTGTGTGTGTTTTGTGTGTGTAGTAGTAGTAGTAGTAGTAGTAGTATTAGTATAGTAGTACTTTTTTTTTAGGTCTTTTCACAAAATTATGTGACATTAGACGATGTGCGTGCGTGTGTGTGTGTGTGGTGTGTGTGGGGTTTGTGTGTTGTGTGTGTGTGTTGTGTATTTTGTGTGTGAGTGTGTGTGTTGTGTGTGTGGGGTGTGGGCGCGCGCGCCGCAACATATACTTTTTTTTTTACTTTATTTACGCTTATAGTTTTGTCATAAAAACACTGAGAATAAAATGCTTTAAAAAACAGCAAGCTTTTTTCACATCAGATGATAATGGATCTTGTTCCATAACATTCTGAAAAACACACAAAAAAGCAACAACAACAAAAACACAGACAAAAAGACGTAAAGTGATCAGGTCTTGAAAAGGGAAACCAATATTGTACTTTTATTCACTGGGCTTTTAGCACTTACATGAGATGTGTTAGGACCTGTCGTAGACACGTTGACATCTTTATTGAAGCGACGCTTTAAATTGAATGGAGAGGAGGGAGAGCAGAGGAGATAAGAGAAGAGAGAGATTGATTGATTGATTGATTGATTGATTGATCTTTAATACCCAAGGATGAAGATTTTTTGGCCAAAGCCTAGTCTTACATCTGTCCCCTTTTCATGCATACATTATTCAGCACATATCATTCATACAGACAATTCAACATACCAACATGATAATCTAATTCAATGATAAGCAAATGCTCATAAAAGCACTAATGAGATGGGGGGGATGGTAAAACAAAAGGAAACTTACAAGAAAAAACAAACCAAAAACTACAGAGAGAGAGAGAGGTCAGAGAGGGGGGGGAAGAGAGAATGGTAGGTAGGGGGAGGAAAAGGGATGGTAGACAGAGTGGGAGTGGGGGTGAGCGATTTTAAACGGAGTAGGGGTTTTTTGTTGAGAAAGATTTATCCAAAGTAGGTTCACAGAAGACTTTGCGAATGGACGCTAATCATTGTAATCGAATAATTTAACTACTGAGACATAAAATGTTTATGCAAATGTTCCTTGAAAGGTTTTAAAGTATTCATGTTTGTAGATTCGGTGGGAAGTGAGTTCCCGACATATGGTCCCGAGTAAGCTAGGCTGTTTTGTATAGATCAATGCGTGGGTAGGGAAGAAGGGAAATTTTGTCGAGCCGAAAGCTGTCGATTGTTAAAAGGGCATTGAATAACTGCTGTATCTGTCAAGTTGTAAACATAATGATCCTTGTTTTCCATTCAAAATTTGGGTTTTTTTCGGAGGAAAGGTATGTTTCCCGCTTTT
>JAFLJL010000303.1:0-97013 GCA_018398815.1 Conus ventricosus | reverse complement strand
ATTTTTTTATTTCAGATATTCTTTATCCATTTTTGATAATCAAAAATTTGGGATTGGGGTTGTAGGTGATCTGGAGCATTGCCATGTCTTGGCGACCCTCGCAAATGTTGCCCTAATAGCAGAATTCAAATCAAATGATTCCGCATCAATTCCAAGGTCTTTGCATTTATCATTCTTGCTTCCGGTTTAGTTTCATGTAAGAATTCTTTCTTCTGTGCCTCAATACGTAAGGTTTCTTCGTTGTGAGCTTCCATTTTAACTCAAATATATTTACGTAAATTAATTAAGCGGAACTGTGTCTGGTGGGATTATCTGCAGTTCTTCCTTCACAAAAGATCTTTGAGGAGCTGGTTGTTTTGTTGTGTCAGTTTCTCGTAAATAATACACGGGCGGATTCATTTTTACAATTCTTTTTATTTCATATGGGTCAACACTCCAAACTGGATCGGTTGCCCTAATGCGAGTGTCCCCTTCTGCTTCCCTGGTAAATAAAGGTACCTTACTTTTAAACCAAACGGTAATAGTTTGTTGGATGAACTAGAGTCTTCAACAACATTTATTGTTTGTTTTTTGATTGCTTGTACTGGTTTTAGGCCTGTTAATTTAAATTCTTCATTATTCATTGCACGTAGAACTGAGGGCAGTCTTCTAACCCATTCTGTGTTGCGAGAATTGTCAATCAGCTCTCTTGATACTGGTAGGAAAAAAGTCTTTCGCTAACTGTTTGTTAAAGTTTTCAACTAAAGCCTGTGATCTGTGAACTCCTGGAATGCCTCTTTTAATGGTAACTCTATGTTTAACAATAATTGATTCACTTGACCTTTAAATTCTTTTCCATCATCAACTTGAATCATGCGAGGGTAAGTTAGCGGACCTCGTTGGTATATCAGTTGTATGGCAACAGCAACAGCAGAAGCACTCTTTTGTGTTAAAGGTTCCGCATCTTTGTATCTTGAAGCCATGTCAATGACTGTAAGTGCGTACTTAAATCTTTTTTCGTCTAATCGTATCATGAGGTAAATATAGAAGTCCATTTGATGGGTGTCGTTTGGCGTTGTGTTCACAAAGTGCGGTCTCTGTATTCGTCTAGGTGCAGGTAAATAAATTTGCCAAATCGCTTGTTTAGATAACCATTCTTTTGCTGTTTGTTCACTGACACCCGCTGCTTGACTTAGCTTTTTAATTGCTGTTATTCCCTTCCAATATCCTTTGGGTGAATAATAGATTTTGTTCATTTTTTATTCAACCAATATTATGCGCAATAAAATACACAAGGGTCTTGCCAAAGACGTTTAAAACCAAATTTTCCCTTTGCTTTTTTTTTGTTTTTCGAGGGGTTGAAAAAAATCACGGGGGAATTTTTGGGCCCGGGGGCAATGTCTCGTTTGGGTTTTGCCCTTTACAAATTTTAATATTCTTTTATTGTTTTGGATCAACATCTTTAAAGGGTGTAAGCGCATGCCCCCCTTTTTTTTTCATTTTGCCCTTTAAAAAAAATCTAACTCTCAATTCCGTTTTTTCATAAAATCTTGTGCGGCAGCTATTTTGCTCCATAGCTTTTTTATGTTTTTTTTCTCTCGCCAAAAACCCCATATTTACTAAATCAAAATTATTTCCGCTAAAAGAAAGCGAAATTTAAACCACACGCCCACCTATAAACCCATTACAAATGAAGCCATTTTTTATAAATTTTTTTTATTTTACAAAAAACCCAATACTGCCCGGGGAATTTTTTTTTGTTTAACTAGAAAATTTTTCGTACAAATAAGCTGTAATAACACAATCATTTTTGCTGAATCCTCAAAAGTCTTTTTTCCCCAAGATCGCTTTTTTATTTTTAAAAAAGTTTTTACCACATCTTTATCCACACTTAACCTCCAATAACACAAAGAACACAAGGTTAGAAAATATTTTTTTTTCGGTGCCTTTTTTTAAAATAAAAAAAAATTAAAAATTAATAAAAAAAAAATGAACAGCGATATCTGCAAAGAGCTACAGACCCCTAAACCCCCGTTTTTGGACCTTAAAAAAAGAAGTTAAGACCAAGCTTTATCTCAAAAAAAAAAAGGGGCTGAAATTCTTTGGCAGCTTTTGGGAAAAACAAAACATTTCCCCCCGGAACTGTTTTTTCAGAAAAAAAAACCCGATTAAACAGATTCCCACAAAAAATTGTAAAAAATCACAACAGGAAAATGAAGCGCGCGGGGGTCGAGAATGGAAAAAAAAATTTGCGGGAAAAGGGTTTTTATTTGTCCACAAAACCCAGTCAAAATTTTTGCTCCCATTGATTCTGAAAAATTTTATGTAAAAATTTAACGAGAACCATTTTAAAACAGTCATTAATTTCTTTTAAACTGTAAATTTATATTACAGTTTTTGGAAAAATTGTTATGGGCCGCAAATTCAGGATTAAAAAATTTTTAATCAATAAAATTTTTTCCCTTCAAAATGAACGAGCCGGAAAATCACAAACCCGAATCGGAAAAAATTAAAATCAAAAACTTTGAATCAGGGGGAAAAGGGAACCCGAAAAAAGCATCCGGGCGTGTTGCACAAGGATATAAAATAGCAGAGCAAACCCAAAAAAAAAAAATTTAATGTTAAAAAACACATAATAATCCCCATAATAAAAAAAGTGCAAAAAACCGCACCATTTTTTCAATCCCTGCAATTTGATTCAGGACCTAAAACCAACAGCAGGGGGGCCCAACACGTCAAAGCCCTTCACAAAATTTTTTTAAAAGGGTTTTTTTTTTTTGGGGCAGCATTATTGCTGGGGGGGGGTTTTTAAAGGGTTTTATAAAAAAAATAAAAAAAGATACCAAAAAAACAAAAACCCTTCCTGAGAAATTTCTCCACCACAAAATATAAAAGGGCCGAACACAAAAGCATCCAAAAAAACCAACAACAAAAATGTTTTTGATCCATTTGTAATGAAATTAATAATTTATAAAACTGCAATCCCCCATCCTGGATTAAATTTTTGTTTTAATTTTTAAATAAATTTTTTCTTTGAAAAAAAATAGATCAAAAATTTTTTATTTGTTTAAAATGAGGGATTTCAATAAAAAAAACCCATGGAGTCTATAAAAAACATTTCCAAAGCCCAAAATTTAAAATTCAATGCGGTTGTTTTCCCAGTAAAAACTTCTTAAGATCTATGCTAAAGGGATCTCCCCCCAAAAAACTCGAGCAAGACATCCTCAACGATGACGTTTTTTTTTGAGGCGGTGTGTACATATTAACCCCTTTTTAAATAAAAACTTAGTTTGTTTTTTTTTTTCTAAAATTATAAAAATAACTTGAATAAGAATTTGGGTTTACTTAAAGGATGATTTGTTATAATCTTGGGTTGACTTGGGAAAAGAATTTAAATTTTAAAGAATTTTGGGGTAAACGGATTAAAAATTTAAACCTAAAATTTAAAAGGCGATTTAAAGGGTGACTTGATCAAAAAACTTTTAAGAACTTGAAAAGCCCTTGTTTAAAAAAACTTAATAAATAATTTTTAAGTTGAATTGAATAAGAACTTGGTTGTACTTAGAGGATGACTTGATCAAGAACTTGAGACTTGATTAAGAACTTAATTAAAGAACTTGTGGTGACTTGATTAAAAACTTAACTAAGAACTTAAGGTGACTTAAGGTGACTTGATCAAAAACTTATTAAGAACTTGAAGAGACTTGATTAAGAACTTAGAACACTGCACTACACTACACTACACAGCACTACACTACACTGCACTACACTACACTACACAGCACTGCACTACACTACACTACACAGCAAGGCCTTCCACCTCCCGCTGCTCAGCCCCCTCAACACGCTCTTCAGGTGGTTCACAGCTGTACTACACTGCACTGCACTGCACTGCACTGCACTACACAACACTGCACTGCACTACACTACACTACACAACACTACACTACACTGCACTGCACTACACTACACTACACTGCACTACACTACACTACACTGGATCACAGCACCGTTCAGCTCAGGCTTTGCTAAACAAGACGACTGTTACAAACTGTGTAATACAGGCTGGTTTTATCTCGTTACTGCGCATGCCCAATGGACTTAAAGAGAGTAAGGTATGTAGAATTGTTTAGTTGTGCTGCGGTGCTACGCCCACCATAATTAACCAGAAACAACACTAGCTTGTGTTTCTGGTTAATTATGGTGGGCGTAGCACTGTATGTTGCGTGACTGCCAGAAAGCGCCCACCTGCCAAGCTAGCAGAGCATAAATTAAGTGATCAGGTTTCAGCCCTGGCGTCTGTCTGTCTGTTATGCAAAGTTTTAAAGACTGTAGTGAAGAATTTTTTGCGTGAAAATGATGTTATTGGAAAACGATCAAGAAAAACACTGGATTGTTTGAACTGAAATCTGAAAAGTTTAGTAAATTAGTATTGAAAACGGATAACCCTACACAGTATGTTTGTTTGTAGATAATCGTTATTTTTTTGGTTATTGAAGTCTTACTTATCAGAGAACTAATAAATATTTATTCTGGCTCACTTGCCCCGAAACTAGTTGAGGGCAAGTGAGCCAGAATGAATATTTATTAGTTCTCTGGGCACTCATCGGATGGGAACCTGTCAACCCCGCATCATCACAGCCAAGTTTACCACGAAGAAGAATGACATCAGGCTGAACATCATCTAATGCTATGCTCCCACCAATGATGCGGAAGAAGAGAAGAAAGATGACTTCTACCAGCAACTACAGACAGTGATAGACAAAAGAGGAGCAAAGGACATAACCATACTGATGGGGAGATTTTAACGCCAAGATCGGAAGGGCAACACAGGCTACGAGGACATCATGGGGACACATGGACTGGGACAGATGAACAAGAATGGTGAGCGTTTTGCAGACCTGTGCGCCCTGAACCAGCTGGTGATAGGAGGAAGCATCTTCCCGCACAAGCGCATCCACAAGGCCACATGGAGATCCCCGAACCATGTCACGGAGAACCAGATTGACCACATTTGCATTAGCCGCAAATTCAGGAGATCATGGCGGGATGTACGAGTGATGAGAGGTGCTGACGTGTCATCAGAAACCCCCACCTTCTTTTAACAACAGTGAGACTTCGCCTCAAGAGATTCACCAACACCAACAACACGCGTACAAGGTACAATGTCGGACTGCTCCGGAACAGGGACACACAAGCAGCATCCAGATCAGCCTTTCCAACAGGTTCCAGCCGCTACAAGAGCTGATAGAAGACAGTGAACGGACATCGAGACACAGTGGGAACACTGCAAGCAGCTCTGGCATGACACATGTGGGAAGAGATCCTTGGCAAGAAGAAGGCCCAGCACAAAGAATGGATCTCTGCCGACACCATCCACAAGTTGGAAACAAGGAGAGAAGAAAGCTACACTGAACACGAGCCGAAACAAGAGCAGCTAGGGCAAAGGCACAGGAAGAGCACACAGCAGCGAACAGAGAAGTAAAGAAGAGCATCAAGAAGGACAAGAGGGAAATACTTTGACGACCTGGCCAGCAAAGCAGAGGCAGCAGCCGGACAGGAGAACCTGAAGGACCTGTACCTGGTGACCAAGAACTGACGGGTAAGTTCCAGCAGACAGACAAGCCAGTGAAGGACAAGAACGGAAACCCACTGACAACAACCGAGGAACAGCTGAAACGATGGCAGAACACTTCAGGGAGCTGCTGAACCGCCCCGCCCCTGACGCACCACCAGACATCCCACCTGCAGAGACAGACCTGCCCATCAGCTGTGACAAACCCTCAAAGGCAGAGATCAGAAAGGCCATCATGATGGTGAACACTGTTAACCGGATGTGTCGGACGTCTTTTTGACAGCTGTGCACTTGATTAACTTATTTCAGTTAATTAAGCCAACGATCGGACACCAAGAATGCCACGAAGTTAACAGTGTATCTACTGCCCACCTCCATCCGTGTTTTTGGAACTTTGGTCAGCGTGATGTGGAGAAATCGGCGCTGAAATGACTGTCCGTGATGTTGACAGCGTGCAATGTTATGGTCCGCCATAAGAAGAGAAAGCAGCGTACGCAGACTGGTGCAGGTTCAGGCTCTAGTTCCTCCAACAACTCGAGTGTTGATAGTGGCAAAGACACCCCCAAAAAACAGAAGGTGGAAACAAGTACTCCATTATCCGGGCCAGTGAAAGAGACTCTTTCGAAATTTGTTTTTCAACCGCGAGAGAACAAGATGGAGGATAAGGGGAACGACTCTCTCCCAAGCCAGTCAAACGAGTTGGACGTTGTTTTCTCCCCTACTCACGATTCTCACCGGCAAGAGGAACCCCAGCGCTGTACGAATGCCGATCTGATGGCAAAACTCTGCGCTAATGGAGCTGAACTTGCCAAGCTGGCTCATACGGTGGAGGAGCTGAGGGCTGCCCTGTTCTCAGTCCAGACTGAGAACGAGAAGCTTCGTCGAGAGCTGACCGACGCCCGGAAGCGAGAGCAGCAGACGGCCACCCAGCTAGCTGAAGTACGGCACCTTGCAGAGCTGGCCGATCGTCGTTCCGAGGACGTTTCCGCATACGTACGGAGGAACAACCTGCGCATCTACGGGGTGCAGGAAGGGGAGAGCGGGGCCGTCGAGACGGGGGTACAGTGCGAGGAGAAGGTGCTTTCTCTGTTCAACCGGAAACTGAACATCGAGGTGAAGAGAGAAGACTTTGAGGCTGTGCATAGGGTCGGTTACAAGC
Source organism: Conus ventricosus (assembly GCA_018398815.1). Classification (NCBI taxonomy): domain Eukaryota; kingdom Metazoa; phylum Mollusca; class Gastropoda; order Neogastropoda; family Conidae; genus Conus; species Conus ventricosus. Next base: position 90,300 of record JAFLJL010000303.1, on the reverse strand, counting down.
AGGGTTCCAGTGCTTCCAAAAACTCTTGCCGCGGGATTATTGTTCGGTTTGTTTCCGTCGGATTAGGGACTCTGTGCTCTACGCGCGCAAGAAGTTGAAAGGAACCGGGGTCACTATGGTGGAAGATCTGACCCCACGGGCCTATCAGCTGCTATGTTCAGTGCGGAACGAGAGGGACATTTGCCAGCAGGCGTGGACGAAGAACGGTGTAGTGGTGGTGAAGACTGTGACCGGACGAATCTCGACTGTGAAATCTCTTGCCGAATCCAGGCAACTGCATTAGATTGTTTCTTTCTTCTTTTGTGTGTCACGCCGTCACTTTCACCTTTGCTTTGGCATTGTGTCGCCGGCTCGAACTGTAAGTAGACCAAATTAATTTAACCAGCGTGTGATTATTTTCTGTTCAAAATCGTAAGTGTGAAGGCTTGAGAATTGTTTGTAATTTAGAAGCTACTTGATGTAATTTGTTATCTGTGCGTTTTTCTTGTAAATACCTTGGCGTACCCCCCCCCCCCCCCCCTGACTTTGTTTGTTTACATCTGGGGGTGAAGGTCTTTTGGGATTGGCAAGTCACGGGAGCAGTCCTTGCGTCGAGGGTAGTTGGGGGCAAGGTAGGGAAAGAAAACAGCCTTGTGGCACAATTCTTTTTTTTTCTTTCTTTTTATTTTCTCTCTCCATATGTTAGTATTTGGTCTTTACTCACAGATAATGTGATTGTATGAAGGGATAGTAAATATTTGATCACGTGTTAGACAGTCATACAAGATGATTATGACATGAGTTGTTCGAGGGCGGTTTTTTGTCATCGCGCTAGATATTGTAGTAATGGTTGTAGTAGTAGTAGGCTTCAATGCTTGTTTGGAGTTGGGCGGTGCGCCCTTATATAACAGGTTGGTGTGTGTGTGTGTATGTGCATTTTTTATGTCATTGCTTTGTAAGTTGGTCCTTATGTTGTACATTACTTTTTTATTTTCTTCGTATCAATGTGGCAGGCTTGTGTGTGAGAGTGAGATTGGAACTGGGTCATGTACACTTTATTTGAGCATTTATAGGATGTTGATACTAATGATGGTTGTGAAAACTTGCTTATTATTACATTGGAAGGTTGAGGCCGAGGTAGCTTCTGTAAAACTTTGGGGATGTGTGACATTTCAAAGGGTGTGTCTTAAGTGTTAGCGCCATTTTTGGAGTATTTCTTACTTTTTTATTTTATTTTATTTATTTATTTATTTTTTTTAAAAACTGCTATTATCTGTTTACTACTTTAACCTTTCCTTCCAAAACTCAAAATGGCACAGATAGTTCATTTAAAATTTGTTCTTTGAATTGCAATGGTCTAAATAATAGTAAAAAAAGGAAAGATGTATTTGATTTTTTGAGAAAAAAGCAGCTCATGTTTATTGTCTTCAAGAGACACATTTAAAGGAAGACACTGAGAATTTTATCCGAGCCAGCTGGGGATATAATGTATGGCTGTGTGGTACAGAATCTAACAAGAATGGTGTGGCTGTTCTTTTTAATAATAACTTTGAGTACAAGATACATGATGTTATAAGAGACAAGCATGGTTGTTACATTGCTATGAATGTTCAATTCTTAAAAAAAAGGTTTACTTTGGTGAACTTATACGGGCCTAGTGGTGGTGATAGCCCCGAATTTTTCGATAGTGTTTGTGAACTCATTGAGAGCTTTGGCAACCAACATGTTAATTATAACTGGAGACTGGAATTGTGCCCTTAATTTAAAAATGGATGTTAGAAATTATACAAGTGTCACCAATCGGCCAAAAACCCGAGCAAAAATCAATGATATAATGACTAAATACAATCTGTTCGATGTTTACAGAGAAATATACCCCGAAAAAAGAAACTATACATGGCGGAAATTTAACTCTTTTAAACAGGCAAGACTTGACTACTTTATGATCAGTGAAGAATTAATGATGGAAGTTAATGATGTTTGCATAGATCCTGGATATCGATCCGATCATTCTCTTGTCACATTGCTTTAAAAAAAAAGATAATTTCAAACGCGACAGACCTTTTTGGAAATTCAACAATAGTTTATTAAGAGATAAGCAATATGTTTCAGAAATTAGAGAGCTGATCTGCGATATAAAGAAACAGTATGCATTACCTGTATACAACTTAGATAATATGCATAAAATTAGTAATGAAAACCTCTCTTTTCAAATTGCAGATCAGCTCTTTTTTGAGACATTAATGCTTGAAATAAGAGGCAAAACAATTTCTTATAGTACTTATAAGAAAAAAATGGATACTCAAAGAGAACATGACCTAGAAACAAAAATAAAAAACATCGAACAGAATTTACAAGAAGAAACTATTCCTCATTTGGAAAACCTAAAAACAGAACTGCAAGAGATCAGGAATCACAGACTTGAAGGTATGGCAATGCGCTCAGGAGTTCGCTGGCTAAGTCAAGGGGAAAAAGTGAATAAATATTTTTGCAATCTTGAAAATCGAAATTTTCTTGATAAATCTATCCCGTTTTTGGAAAAAGACGATGGTTCAGTCATTTCTGAGCAAAAAACTATCCTCCTTGAGATAAAATTTTTTTATGAACAATTATACAGCTTTAGAGATGTAACTGATATGAATATTTCTGAAGAGCTTCCGGATGCTCCAGTATTATCCGAGGAGGAGAGCTCCTCTTTAGAGGGATTGATTACACTAGAAGAGGCAGCTACTGCTCTGAAACAGATGAAAAATTTTAAGAGCCCTGGGCCCGATGGGTTTACAGTTGAATTTTATAAGTTTTTCTTTGCAGATATTGGAACTTTCCTTGTACGTTCAATTAATGAAGGTTTTGCTAAAGGCCAATTATCCACTACCCAGCGACAGGGAACCATAATATGTATCCCCAAGGAAGGGAAGCCGAAAAGATTTGTGAAAAACTGGTGCCCCATCTCTTTGTTGAACACCACATATAAGATAGCTTCTGCTTGTGTTGCCAATCGATTGAAAAGTGTTCTTCCAAACATTATACATGAGAGTCAAAGAGGTTTTTTGAAGGGCAGATTTATTGGAGAGAATATAAGGTTGATGTATGACATGTTATTGTACACTGATAAGGAAAATATTCCAGGGATGCTCTTTTTAGTTGACTTTGAGAAGGCGTTCGATAGCGTCTCATGGTCATTCTTACATAACTGCCTTAAATTTTTCAAGTTTGGACCCGACTTAATTAATTGGATAAGAACATTTTATTCACAAATTTCTACTTGTATTTCTGTAAATGGTCAGTACTCCCCATGGTTTCTGATTGAGAGAGGGGTGAGACAGGGGGACCCATCATCCCCTTATCTATACCTAATTTGTGCTGAGGTTCTGTCATTAATGATTCGCTCTAATGAGCATATTAAAGGAATTAAAGTTGTTAACAAGGAAACATTACTGTCACAATTTGCTGATGACACTAGTTTATGTCTAGATGGTTCAGAAAGATCTTTTAATGAGGCGGTATCTGTCCTTACTAAATTTTTACAAATTTCAGGTTTAAAAATCAATTTTGACAAGTCACAAGTAGTTTGGTTGGGGAGCAGAAAGAATTGTGGAATTAGATTTATAAGGGACAAAAATTTTGTTTGGGATCCATGTACTTTCAAAATTCTTGGTATCAAATTCTCCACTAACACAAATAGTATTGTACAAATTAATTTTGAAGATAAACTTTTTGAAATAAAAAGAGTCCTAGCTTTTTGGAAAAAAAGAAATATAACTCCTTTTGGAAAAATAACTGTTATTAAAACTTTGGCATTTTCTAAAATTGTTCATTTATTGATTAACCTACCAGACCCCCCAGAGGATTTTATTGTTGCTTTAGAAAAAGAATTGCATAGTTTCTTATGGAATGGTAAAAAAAGTAAAATAAAAAATCTGTTGTTCAAAAGCAGTACTGTGAAGGTGGATTAAAAATGTTAAATGTAAAATTTTTTATTTCTTCGATGAAGATAAGTTGGCTGAGAAGATTAATGTATGAGTCAGGTTGGCGAGAATTTACCATTAATATGTTCCCTAAGTTGGACAATATAAAAAACTTTGGTGCTGAATTTTCTAATGTTATTATGCAAGATGTCAATAACCCATTCTGGAATGATGTGATGAAACACTACAAGAAACTGTGCGCAAAGTGCCGTCCGACTACAGTACATGATTTAATGTCAGAGTGTATTCATTACAATATTAAAATTTTAAGAGATAAAAAAGTTATTTTCATACAGGAATGGTGTAATTATGGCATTTTCTTCATTAAACACTTGATTAATGAAAATGGGCATTGGATGACCTTCCATGAATTTTTAAATAAATATCAAGGTATAAGAACAAATTTTCTCTTATATGAAGGCATAATGAATGCCATTCGCAACTATTGCCAAAAACTTAATATTATCATAACAAACCAATATAAACTGTTAGACCAAAAAGCCTGGTTTTGCATTAAAAGAGGCAACAAATATGTACAAAAAACTTTAAATGAAAATAATGCCTCTCCTGCTGCTATTGATTTAAAAGGAATAATCTTTTTGTAAATCTTAATTGGAAACAAATATTCCTTCATAGTTATAAAGTTTCTACTGACATCCAGCTTAGATGGTTCCAATGTCGACTTCTACATAGATTGCTGCCAACCCAGAAATACCTATTTCAATGCAAAATTGTTGATTCACCATTATGTAACTTTTGTGATCATGAACAACAGACTATTACACATATGCTTTTCGACTGCAATATTGTGCAGCGGTTTTGGAGAAATCTTCAAAACCTGCTAATGGATAAATGTCAGCACTGCGCTAATCTGGTTCTTGAGAAAGAGTTAGTTCTGTTTGGAGTGAAACAAAATGTGGAAACTGACAAAGTTCTTAACTTTATTCTGATGTTTGCTAAGTTTTATGTTTACAAATGTAAACTGCAAAATAACCACCCAGACCTTCATGTTTTCCTTACAACCTTAAGCTATAGATTTAAATTGGAAAAATACTTAGCCTTTCTGAACTATGTGTCACGGACAAAAAATGAAACAACCCAACTTGGGGAGTCGCCAGCCAATTTGTTCGGACATAAGCTTCAACTCAAACATTCTAGGCGCCACATAGACGGGCCCATGGGTCGGGCCCAGCCAATTAAGCTTAGTGGAGAGGTTTCACGGAGACGGTACGATCCACCCAGACAGACTAAGCCGTTTTGACCGACGCCTCGATGTCTGCCCGGACGCATCTCAGTGCCTGGGCCGGACTCATCTAGCCAATTTACACTGACCAGTGCCCACGACTTAAGCCACACGGCGCCAGTTAAGTAGGGAAGGGGGGAAGGTAGTGTGTGGTGGGGGTGAAATCTAGCTAATCAATTAGATGACCAATTGACCACCACAGAGAGTAAGGCGTGTCGGCGTGACTGTCATGATTTGAATATCCAATGGAATTAGAGGGAGAGAACTTCGGGTATCAGGGGTAAAAATACTGACCAATGGTACTCGCCCTTTTTGGACAGATCGGAACACAATAAGAAGGATGTGAGAGTGAGAGAACGGGAGAACGAGAGGAGAACGAACAGAGAGAGAGAGACAGAGAGAGAGGTTCTGAGTGGAGCTCTGCAGGAGAGGGGCAGAGAGAGAGATGAGGGGAGGAGAGAAGAGAACCAAGTTGAGAGATTAGCATGGGATAGTCTGCAGAGGAAGGACTTAGGAGAGATGTGGAGAGAGTTGCTAACTAATGAAGAGGAAAGAAAGAAAAGAAAAAAGAAAAGAAAAGCAACCATGTCCATGTGATAAGAGCAGACTAGAAGAGAGAGAGAGAGAGTGCAATGCGTTAATGCAGGAAGAAAGAAAGGAGAACAGATCGATGTTGATAGTCACTGTTCTATCTTCACTGGGGTTCGACCTCATACTTGGCCAGCGCCACTTTCATCGACAGACCAACGCCAGTGCCAGCAGTCCAGCCTGACCGGTGCCATCAGACCAAAACCAGTGCCAGCAGTTGTGTCGTGTTGTGAAAGTGACAGTGAAAGAAAAAAAAAGGAAAAGAAAAGACAGTGATTCGTGAATAGTTAAGATCACCTGGCCAGGTAAAGTAGAAATCTATTTATACCCGGTTAGTTAATGATGTTTTAGATAAATGATTTTGTGAAGTTCAGGAAAGAGAGAATGTTTTATTTTGTTTGATTCCATATGCATTGATGTTTCGTTCTATGATCATGTGTAGTAAAGTTATAGACTTTACTAGTGGTTTGATGTGACGAATGCATGATATATGAATGAGATTGTAAGCAAGCTGTGAGTGTGTTTGGGCTGTGCGCTAGTCCTTCCTCCATCGACTTCACCCGAGGTTGACAATTTATTGGCGAGCTTGCCAGGATATTCTGGCCCATTTATTATAATTGTTCAACTTCTCAGAGAGGAAGCTGGGTGGGATTCAAGTATTGTAATCCTAAGACAAGGGGTTGTCTTACTGTATGTTCCCAAGATAGTTAAATACTAGGCTTGGCATTGCTTCCAAGATAGTTAATACTAGGCTTGGCATTTCAGCCCCAGAGTACTTATTTCGCACAGATTGCCTATAATTCGCTCTCATAGTTGGGTCAGGCGCTGGGCGTCTTATAAAAACTAACTACGTTGTCCCAAGCTAAAATTATCATTCATAGGATTGTGCTATTACGTCACGCGTGTCGGTAACCCACCAGTTTGGCTGTCGTAGTAATAAAATCTTGTTCAAAAAAAAAAAAAAAAAGATATAATGGCGGACGAAAAGAACACCCCTATTGAACAACTTGTGAGCGTCGCTCGTGATCTAGGTTACTCAGGAGATGAGTTGCGTGCATTCGTTGAAAACCAACAAAAGATGGAAAGAGATGAGCGAGCGGAAAGACGCCGTATCGCAGTAGAGGCGCAGGAAACAGAAAGAATAAGGGAAACGCAGGAAACAGAAAGAATGAAGCAGGAACAGAAAGAATAAGGGAAGCGCAGGAAACAGAAAGAATAAGGGAAGCGCAGGAAACAGAAAGGATTAAAGCTAGGGAAACGCAGGAAACAGAAAGATTAAAGGTTCAAGTAGAGTTAGAGAAAGTAAGAATACAAAGGGAGACCACCGAGGATGGGAGTTCAGTTTCCAGTGACTCTGTGCGCAGTTACGCTCCCCGACCCAAGTTGCCAAATTCTCGGAAGGAACCGATTCGATTGATGCATACATCAGTCGTTTCGAAACGTTTGCGACCAGTCAGGGTTGGCCTTCAGAAGAGTGGGCAGTCATTTTGTCAGCGTTACTGACGGGTAAGGCATTACAAATTTTCACTGCGTTGCCAGCAGAACAACAGTCCGATTTTGGTGCTGTGAAGGAGTCTTTAATGAAGGGATTTGACCTCACAGAGGAAGGGTTCAGGAAGAAATTTCGTTCAGCTAAATTACAAGCAGGTGAGACGTACACTCAGTTTGGTGCACGTCTAGATCACTATTTTGAGAAATGGTTAGAGTTGAGTGGTACGAAGAAGGAGTTCGCTGAGTTGAAAGAGCTAGTTATGAAAGAACAGATTTTGTCAGGTTGCGGCCCTGAGTTAACCATACATTTGAAAGAGAGACGCCAGAGACAGCAGGGGAGTTGTTGAAGTTCGCAGAGGTGTATAGAGAGGCACGTTTGGGCACTAAGGTGCAGGAGAAACAGGTGCCAGGCACAGGTGAGAAGAGTGCAAGGAGACTAGGGGAGTTTTCTGCAAAGTCTGCAAACCCAGTGGTGGGGCAGAAGGAAGGGCAAAGGGACATTAGGTGTTTCATTTGTCACAAGAAGGGACATGTGGCGAGGGATTGTCGCATGAGGTTCCAGAAGGCAGCAGCCTTGCAAGAGGTGGATAAGGGTCGTCAAGGGAAACGACCTGCAGTGGAACCAAAAGGGATTCAGTCTGAAGAGGGTGGAGTGCAGCTTATGGCTAGCACTGGACAGCAGTCAGTGTCAGGGATGGAGGGCACTAGGCTGAGTGGTTCGTTACCATGGAAGAAGGGTGGATTGGCCAGCAGAGGGTGAAAGTGTTACGAGACACTGGTTGTTCATGCGGTGTAGTACGAACAACGCTGGTCGATAAAGGGGATTTGACAGGGCAAATCCAGACCTGTACTCTGATCGATGGCACTGTGAGGGAGTTTCCAGTTGCTAAGATAGAAGTACGTACCCCTTACTTCTCAGGCGAGTTGTCTGCGTTGGTGAGGAGAAACCCCTTCATGATGGTGATCATCGGAAATATTCCAGGTGCAAGGGATCCAGGGATCCTGAGTTGTTGACTGCTACAGGGGCAGCAGTTCAAAACACGGAGCAAGAAGGAGGGAAAGGTTTGATAAACCGTTAGTCGTTCCAGCAAGGAAGTCGGGCATAGATGTGTCGCCTGATGAGTTAGGGCAGCGCAGGAACAAGACCCTTCGCTCGTGAAGTCTTGGAGTTGGCAAGAGGTGGAGAGAAACAGGAGGTTAGAGGAGGTGAGACAGAATTTCTTGTGAAAGGCGGGCTGTTGTACCGAGTGTTCACCAAGGGGAAGACAGGTAAGGTGACCACTCAGTTAGAGGTACCAGCAGGTTATCGTGACACTGTCATGTCAGTGGGTCACGAGTCGCTCATGGCGGGTCATCTCGGCACCAGCAAAACAGCTGACCGAATCTTTGATGACTTTCATTGGCCAGGAGCAATGGCAGACATCAAGCGTTTCTGCATGTCATGTGACGTGTGTCAAAGGTCAGCCACAAGAGGGTTGAAGAGGAAGGCACCTCTTAAACAGCCCCCTTTAATTGACACACCATTCAGGAGGGTGGCTGTTGATCTGATTGGCCCAATCGCGCCCTGTTCCAAAGGCGGGCACAGGTATGTGTTGACACTCGTGGACTACGCGACCAGATACCCAGAAGCGGTTGCATTGAAAGGCGTAGATACGCAACAGGTCGCTGAAGGGCTGGTAGACATCTTCTCTCGCGTGGGTGTGCCAGCACAAATTTCTCAGTGACAGGGGTCACAGTTCACCTCAGGCGTGATGAGGGAGGTCAACAGGCTGCTAGGGATAAACACAGCTGCTCACTACCCCATACCATCCACAATGCAATGGCTTGGTGGAAAGATTCAACGGTGTGCTGAAGGGCATCTTAAAGAAGCTCTGTGAGGAAAGGCCAGCAGATTGGGACCGCTACATTCCAGCGGCACTGTTTGCCTACAGGGAAGCCCCTCAGGAAAGCACAGGCTTTTCGCCATTTGAGCTGCTGTATGGGCGGACAGTTCGGGGACCGGTGTGCATTCTCAAAGAGCTGTGGTCCGGAGAACAGGAGTCCGAAGAAGTCAAAACCACATATCAGTATGTGGTGGACTTACGCAATAGGCTCGAGGAGACATGTAAGGTCGCAAGGGAGAGTCTGCAGGAGGCTAGGGTCGTCCAGAAGAAGCAGTATGACAGGAAGGTGAGGAAGCAATTCCTCAAGGTGGGAGATCAAGTCCTGTTACTGCTTCCCACGGATCACAACAAGCTGCTGATGCATTGGAAGGGACCATTCACCATCATTGAAAAGGTAGATCAGGACTACCGAATCGATGTGAATGGAAAATCAAAAAATTTTCCATGCAAATTTGCTCCGCAAATATATTCAGCGTGAGACTCAGCACATAGGCGCAGCAGCAATCATTGATGGAGGTGAAGGAGACCCAGCAGAAGAAGGGGAGATTTTGTTGCCTGAGTTTCCAGGAGAAGAGTCATACAGGGATGTGTCACTGTATGAAGGGCTAGACAGCACGAGACAGGAGGAAGTTAGGGGCTCCTGGAACAGTATAGGGCGTCCCTGACTGACAAACCAGGCAGGACAACTCTAGAGACATGTACGGTGGAGTTAACATCACAGAAACCCGTACATGTGAAAGCCTACCCGATCCCATATGCCCACCAAGCAAGTGATCGAGGAGGAGGTAGAAAAGATGTTGGACCTTGGGGTGATTGAACCGTCCAAATCATCGTATAGTGCACCCGTCGTCTTAGTGAGGAAAAAGTCAGGTGAGCATCGATTCTGTGTCGACTATAGACGTCTGAACAGTGTCACCCAAAGGGCGATGCAGAGGTCATACCAAACATGGAAGACCTGTTCGCTCAGATCGCCACAAGCAAGAGCCAGTATTTCACTAGGATAGATCTGAGCAAGGGTTACTGGCAAATAGCCCCGAGTGAGGACTCAAAGGAAGTCACAGCATTCTCCACTCCTATGGGGCTATACCAGTGGCGAGTACTCCCTTTTGGGATGGTCAACGCACCTGCAGTCTTCTCTCGGATGATGAGGAAGTTATTGACGGGATTGGAAGGCGTTGTGAACTTCATGGATGACATTCTGATAGCATCCGAGACATGGGAGGAGCATATGAGGCAGCTAGGAGCAGTTTTAGAGAGGTTGAGACAAGCCAATCTCACAGCCAGACCAACAAAGTGCCAGGTTGGTTTTCCAAGCCTGGAGTTTCCTAGGTTTTGTTGTCGGAGGCGACACAAAGCAGCCGGAAAGAGGAAAGGTGGAGAAGATGATGAATTCAGAGAGACCAAAGACCAAAACAGAAGTCAGGAGTCTGCTAGGTTTTATTGGATTCTATAGGGAGTTTGTTCCAAATTTCGCAGCAATCATGAGTCCTCTCAGTGATTTGGTCAAGGCAGGGAAACCGGCAGTGGTCGAGTGGTCAGACGCTGCAGAGCAAGCACTGCAGACGGTGTTGGAAAGACTAGGTTCCCGTCCCATCTTGAAGCTACCAGATATGTCCAAACCATTTTTGTTGCGGACAGATGGATCAGGTGGTGGGGTAGGTGCAGTATTGTTACAGGAGCATGAAGGAGTCGAGTTTCCTGTGAGATATGCTAGCAGGAAGTTGACAAAGTGTGAAGAAGGGTACGCAACGGTGGAGAAGGAGTGTTTAGCTGTCGTGTGGGCCGTGCAGAAGTTCCACAAATACTTGTATGGGAAAGAGTTCGTGATAGAGACAGATCACCAACCACTCAAATTCCTGCAGGAGGCACAGCTGAAAAACAGCAGGGTTCTGCGTTGGGCAATGGCACTGCAGCCCTACAGGTATCGAGTGCAGTACATTCCCGGTCGACAGAATGTCGGAGCTGACTATTTAAGCCGTGTAGTCTTTGCAAGCTGCAACTCAGAGGAAGTCAGTCATATCCGGGGTGCTTTGTTGATAATATGTTTGATGACAGTTATGTTGATTGGATGTGGGTTCATTCCCAGTTGGCTATGGTTCATATTTTTTTTGTGTGAGACTTGTTCATATTTTCTTTGTGAGACTTGTTCATGTGAATGTAGTTATGCTTGGAGCATACAGTCGCTTGTGTAGTGATGCATTATTTGCAATAAGTGAGGATGGGATTCCTCAGTGAAGTGTCATGGATCGTGATCATATTACATTGTGCTTTTCATAAGAATTGTGAAGAGAAGATATGGCAAATCCGCAGGTAGGGGAATCGCATAAGTGCGTACAGAGGTCGTTATAAAATGAATTGAAATAACGCAAGAGCGCACGTCAATGATAACTCATTGGAGTGGTATTCACTAATGATATATTTTATAATTTATAAACCGTTGGTTGTAAAGTATTTTTTTAAAAAAAACTTTGCACGTGTAGCTGTGTGTCAGCAAATTCGGTTGTTGTTTTTTTTGTACCGTTGTTTTGAGACAATGCGGAGCATGGTCTTTTGCAAGGGGAAATTGTCACGGACAAAAAATGAAACAACCCAACTTGGGGAGTCGCCAGCCAATTTGTTTCGGACATAAGCTTCAACTCAAACATTCTAGGCGCCACATAGACGGGCCCATGGGTCGGGCCCAGCCAATTAAGCTTAGTGGAGAGGTTTCACGGGACGGTACGATCCACCCAGACAGACTAAGCCGTTTTGACCGACGCCTCGATGTCTGCCCGGACGCATCTCAGTGCCTGGGCCGGACTCATCTAGCCAATTTACACTGACCAGTGCCCATGACTTAAGCCACACGGCGCCAGTTAAGTAGGGAAGGGGGGAAGGTAGTGTGTGGTGGGGGGTGAAATCTAGCTAATCAATTAGATGACCAATTGACCACCACAGAGAGTAAGGCGTGTCGGCGTGACTGTCATGATTTGAATATCCAATGGAATTAGAGGGAGAGAACTTCGGGGTATCAGGGGTAAAAATACTGACCAATGGTACTCGCCCTTTTTGGACAGATCGGAACACAATAAGAAGGATGTGAGAGTGAGAGAACGGGAGAACGAGAGGAGAACGAACAGAGAGAGAGAGACAGAGAGAGAGGTTCTGAGTGGAGCTCTGCAGGAGAGAGGGGCAGAGAGAGAGATGAGGGGAGGAGAGAAGAGAACCAAGTTGAGAGATTAGCATGGGATAGTCTGCAGAGGAAGGACTTAGGAGAGATGTGGAGAGAGTTGCTAACTAATGAAGAGGAAAAGAAAGAAAAGAAAAAAGAAAAGAAAAGCAACCATGTCCATGTGATAAGAGCAGACTAGAAGAGAGAGAGAGAGAGTGCAATGCGTTAATGCAGGAAGAAAGAAAGGAGAACAGATCGATGTTGATAGTCATGTTCTATCTTCACTGGGGTTCGACCTCATACTTGGCCAGCGCCACTTTCATCGACAGACCAACGCCAGTGCCAGCAGTCCAGCCTGACCGGTTTGCCATCAGACCAAAACCAGTGCCAGCAGTTGTGTCGTGTTGTGAAAGTGACAGTGAAAAGAAAAAAAAAGGAAAAGAAAAGACAGTGATTCGTGAATAGTTAAGATCACCTGGCCAGGTAAAGTAGAAATCTTTTATACCCGGGTTAGTTAATGATGTTTTAGATAAATGATTTTGTGAAGTTCAGGAAAGAGAGAATGTTTTATTTTGTTTGATTCCATATGCATTGATGTTTCGTTCTATGATCATGTGTAGTAAAGTTATAGACTTTACTAGTGGTTTGATGTGACGAATGCATGATATATGAATGAGTTTTGTAAGCAAGCTGTGAGTGTGTTTGGGCTGTGCGCTAGTCCTTCCTCCATCGACTTCACCCGAGGTTGACACTATGATTCAGATAAATTTTGACTAAACCTGGTTTCCCTATTCCTCTATCATTTCCTAGCTTTATTGTGACTTTTTTTGTTTGCTTGTTTGTTTGTTTGTTGGCTGATGTGCACATAGTCCCAACTTGAGTATCCCAACCTAGATAATGCTACATAGCTGAGAACGGAAGACGTTAGTAGTAGTATCTTCCAACATAACTAGCCATCCAATGATCCATTCTCTTGCAGTAATTACCCATCTTAATATTTTTTTTTCTCTCTCTCTCTCTCAGCCTCTCGCCCCTGCCCCCCTTGGTATTTTCCTTGTTTTTGAGGTTATACATTTGTACATGTATGAGGGTGTGTGTGTGTAAGTTTATGCATATCCTGCTTACAATTCAGGTATGTTTGTGTGTGTGTCTGCGATCTTTTTTTTTTTTTTTTTTGGGGGGGGGGGGGGGGGGGGGGGGGGGGGTTGTTACTTGTGTGTTTGTTCTCTTAATGTGTCTGACTTCTTCCATGTTCTTGAACAATTATTATGCTACATATGTCCTTTTTTTTCGTGTGTGCTTGTTTGTTTAAAAAATGAAAAAAAATTAGAAAAAAAAACCTCTTTGCTAATACTTTCCTAGCATGATTATATAATTCCAACATAAATACATGTTGTCAGTTGTACCAACTCATTCTCCCATTCATTCCTTTAAATACAAAGAACACAAAGACAAATGTCATAGGATACTTTGAACTGAACTCTTGATTATAACAACTTATATATTTGTCCATACATGAATTTGTTATTAATTTGTTTTAAGTAAATACTTTGCTAGATTTATGTTGAGGGATGAATGTGCGAGAAAATGAAGGAACTGTTGGTGGAGGGATGAGAGAGGTGACATTAAAAAAAAAAAAAAAAAAAAAAAAAAGAAGGCCATCATGACTCTGAAAAATGGGAAGGCTGCAGGGCCGGACGAGATACCAGCAAAGCCATCAAAGCAGACATAGAGACAGCTGTCAACATGCTATACAGCCTCTTCAGCAAGATCTGGGAGAAGGAGGAGGTACCAGCTCAGTGGAAAGAAGGAATCGTCATCAAGCTGCCAAAGAAAGGAGACCTCAGGGACTGCAGCAACTACCGAGGGATCATGCTCCTGTCAACGCCAGGCAAGGTTCTCAACAGGGTTCTACTGGAGAGAATGAAAGAGGCTGTTGACTCCAAGCTCCGAGACCAGCAGGCAGGCTTCCGGCAGAACAAATCATGTACCGACCAGATCGCCAGCCTGCGCATCATCGTGGAGCAGTCGCTGGAGTGGAACTCCCCCTTTACATCAACTTCATAGATTATGAGAAGGCTTTCGACAGTGTGGACAGAGAGATGCTGTGGAAGCTGCTGAGGCATTACGGAGTCCCGAGAAGATCATCTCCCTCATCCGGTGCACCTACCAGGACATGAACTGCAGGATTGCCCACGCCGGCCACTGTCCGAAAGTTTCGAGGTGAAGACCGGAGTTCGGCAGGGATGCCTGCTGTCGCCGTTCCTCTTCCTCCTGGTCATTGACTGGATCATGAAGACCACTACAACAGGCAGAAACAACGGTATACAGTGGACACTCTGGACGCAGCTCGACGACCTTGACTTCGCTGACGACCTGGCGCTCCTGTCACACAGCCACAGCCAGATGCAGGACAAGACCACTCGCTTGGAGACCACATCAGCCGGGACAGGGCTCAAGATTAACAGGAAGAAGACCGAGCTGATGAAAATCAACACCACTGCCAACACACCAGTCACAGTCGATGGAGAGCCCATCAGGGAGGTGGAGTCTTTCGTCTACCTGGGAAGCGTGGTTGACCAACAGGGAGGCACGGACCGAGACGTCACAGCCAGAATCGGCAAGGCAAGAGCAGCTTTCGTCATGCTCAAGAACATCTGGGCATCTGGAGGAATCAGCATAAGAACCAAACTCCGCATTTTCAACTCCAATGTGAAATCAGTTCTGCTCTAAGGATGCGAGACGTGGCGAACAACACAGACGATGCAACAAAAGATTCAGACATTCTTCAACACCTGTCTGAGCATGAGGCGCATCTACAAAATCCGATGGCAGGACAAGGTCCGAAACGAAGATCTGTGGGAGCGTGCGGGACAGGAACCAGTGGCCAAGCAGATACTGCGAAGGAAGTGGGGCTGGATCGGACACACCCTCAGGAAGCCAGCATCCAGCACCACACACCAAGCCCTGACCTGGAACCCGCAGGGAAAGAGAAAGAGAGGCCGGCCTTGCAACAGCTGGAGACGAGACACTGAGGCGGAGTTGAAACAACAAGGGACAAACTGGACTGGAATGACCAGAACAGCCCAGAACAGAGTGCGATGGCGAAGGGTCGTTGATGGCCTATGCTCCACCGGGAGCGACGGGCATAAATGAAAAAAAAATGACAGGATGTTCATACAAATGTTGTTGGAATTGAAGAAGAGCACAGGTTGTTTATACAAACATTGTTGGAATTATAGAAAAGCAGAGAATGTTTAGACAAACGTTGTTGGAATTAAAGAAAAGCAGAGGATGTTTATACAAACGTTGGAATTAAAGAAAAGCAGAGGATGTTTATACAAACGTTGTTGGAATTAAAGAAAAGCATAGGACGTTTATACAAACGTTGTTGGAATTAAAGAAAAGCAGAGGATGTTTATACAAACATTGTTGGAATTAAATAAAAGCAGAGGATGTTTATACAAACGTTGTTGAAATTAAAGAAAAGCAGAGGATGTTTATACAAACGTTGTTGGAATTAAAGAAAAGCAGAGGATGTTTATACAAACATTGTTGGAATTATAGAAAAGCAGAGGATGTTTATACATTGTTGGAATTATAGAAAAACAGAGGATGTTTAGACAAACGTTGTTGGAATTAAAGAAAAGCAGAGGATGTTTATACAAATGCTGGAATTAAAGAAAAGCAGACGATGTTTATACAAACGTTGTTGGAATTAAAGAAAAGCACAGGATGTTTATACCAACATTGTTGGAATTGAAGAAAAGCAGATGACGTTTATACAAGCGTTGGAATAAAACAAAAGCAGAGGATGTTTATACAAACATTGTTGGAAAAAAAGAAAAGCAGAGGAAGTTTATACAAACGTTGTTAGAATTAAAGAAAAGCAGAGGATGTTGATATAAACGTTCTTGGAATTAAAGAAAAGCACAGGATGTTTATACAAACGTCAGAATTAAAAAGCAAAGGATGTTTATACAAACATTGTTGGAATTAAAGAAAAGCACAGGATGTTTATACAAACATTGGAATTAAAGAAAAGCAGAAGATGTTTATACAAACATTGTTGGAATTAAAGAAAAGCAGAGGATGTTTATACAAACATTCTTGGAATTAAAGAAAAGCAGAGGATGTTTATACAAACATTCTTGGAATTAAAGAAAAGCAGAGGATGTTTATACAAACATTCTTGGAATTAAGAAAAGCAGAGGATGTTTATACAAACATTCTTGGAATTAAAGAAAAGCAGAGGATGTTTATACAAACGTTCTTGGAATTAAGGAAAAGCAGAGGATGTTTATACAAACACTGTTGGAATTAAAGAAAAGCAGAGGATGTTTATACAAACGTTCTTGGAACTAAGAAAAGAAGAGGATGTTTATACAAATATTCTTGGAATTAAAGAAAAGCAGAGAATGTTTATACAAACGTTCTTGGAATTAAAGAAAAGCAGAGGATGTTAATACAAATATTGTTGGAATTATTAAAAACAACAGAGGATGTTTATACAAACATTTCACTTATGGTGGTTGTTAGAGTGAGAGTGGTCGTACAAGGAAGCAGTTGTACAGAGGGAGTGGTTTGTACAGAGTTGTTGTACAGAGGGAGTGGTTTGTACAAATGGAAAAGTTTGTACTGAGGGAAGTGTCTGTATAAAGTGGTTTGTGCAGCAGAAGAGGCTCTGCAGCAGGCTGGGTGTGGAAAGAGTGGTTGTACAGAGACCAGGGAGTGGTTGTACAGAGACAGAGGGAGTGGTTGTACAAAGACAGAGTGGCTGTACAAAAGGAGTAGTTCTACAGAGACAGAGGAGTAGTTGTACAGAGACAGAGGGAGTGGTTATACAGAAGAAGTAGCTGTACAGAGGGAGTGGTTGTAGAGACAGGAGTGGTTGTACAGAGACAGAGGGAATGGTTGTACAGAGACAGAGGGAGTGGTTGTACAGAGACAGAGGGAGTGGCTGTACAGAGACAGAGTGAGTGGTTGTACAGAGACAGAGGGAGTGGTTGTACAGAGACAGAGGGAGTGGTTGTACAGAATGGTTGTACAGAGACAGAGGGAGTGGTTGTACAGAGACAGAGGGAGTGGTTGTACAGAGACAGAGGTAATGGTTGTACAGAGACAGAGGGAGTGGTTGTACAGAGACAGAGGGAGTGGTTGTACAGAGAAAGAGGGAGTGGTTGTACAGAGTGGTTGTACAGAGACAGAGGGAGATAAGATAATGTTGCTTATAGCCCAGCCGACCGCAGAGGGCCACATCAGGGCTGTCACCACGTTAAAATCAACTCACCAGTCATTTAAAAAAAAAAAAAAAAAAAAAAAAAAAAACTTTCACACATCTCGTTAAATGACATCGTCTACAAACGAACCAGAAACTTTGTTAAAAATCCTTCTTCCGTAAAATCTCAAATCAGATGAAAAATGTTAATCTCTCTCAAAAACTCGAGGATCACGTCAGGCGGGACATCCCTGAACAGGATCTTCATGGACTCCGCTGTAAAATGTTTGTGTCTCACATCGTGCAAGTCCCAACACTCTAAAAGAACATGTTTCATTGTGAGTGGTGCATGACATGGAATGCACCACGTAGCTTCTTCACTCTTTAAAAGGTAAGAATGGGTAAAATACGAATGGCCGGTGTGCAGCCGGCACAGAACCGTTTCCTCTTTACGACCCACCCGACGTAGATGGGAGGAAGTCTTTAAGGTTTGGACGGATCTGAAAGAGTTTGTTATTCGTCTGTGTGTTCCAATCCTCCTGCCAGAGGTCTCTCACATAATCGTTAATTTTGGGTTTCACATCTGAGCAGGGGATATAAGTGTTGGACAGTTTCTCTCTTGTGGCGTTCTTGGCTAAACGATCAACCATTTCGTTCCCGCCGATGCCAACATGGCCAGGAACCCAAGCAAGAGTAATGTTGTAACCGTCCACCTTCAACTTGCTAAAAAGTTCAAAAAAAAGTAAAAGTTCTGGATGCTGAAGGTTGCGGCAGCTATGGCCTCCAAAGCTGACAGCGAATCCGACAGAACCAGAAAGTCCCTCCTCGAAGAATGGGAGATTATCTTCAAAGCCAGTACTAGAGCAGTAAGTTCAGCAGAATAGACAGAAGCATCTGAATGTATATGTTCCAACAATATCTGAGAAGGAGCCCCAGGGCAGTAGGCTGCACAGGCCACTCCATCCTCAGACTTGGAACCGTCAGTGAAAACTTTTTGATAGGATGGGAATTTTGAACAGAGCTCGGCATACAAAGCCTTGTACGCCAGAGAGCTGGTAGACTCCTTACGGAAAGCTGCGAGATCAAAACGAATCTCTGGTGTGAAAAAGGTCCATGGAGGTTGATCCGGAAACTTGGAAAAATCGGAAACTACTCCCAGGTCTATACCTGCATTCCGCACGTGAGGCTGCATACGAAGCCCAAACGGCGGAATACATTTCGGGTTTGTTTCAAACTTACTTTGGAACGGAGGGTCAAAAACACAGTCATAGGCAGGATTCTGCGGTTCTGAGAACAGTCGGATGTAATAATTCAAAGACAGTTTCAGCCTGCGGTTGGACAGTGAAGGTTCACCTGCCTCTGCGTACAGGCTGTACACAGGGGTGGTGCGGAACGCTCCAAGACAGAGACGAAGCCCTTGATGGTGGATAGGGTCCAAGAGTTTGAGGTAAGATGATCTTGCGGAGCAGTACACAGCACAACCGTAGTCCAGTTTGGAACGGACCAGGGCTCTGTAGAGGTGCAACAAAGTTTTCTTATCAGCGCCCCAGTCGGTGTGTGCTACGACCCGCAGAATATTCAGTGCCTTTTGGCAAGCAGTTTTGAGGTTTTTAATATGGCTGAGAAAGTTAAGTTTTTGGTCAAAAATGACTCCAGAAATTTGGCCTCTTTAACAGCTGGAATGGGAGATTTCCTACTTGAAGTTCCGGATCTGGAAAAAACTGACGGAAATTATGGAAGTGAATACACTGGGTTTTTGTAGCAGAAAAGGTGAAACCGTTTTCATCCGCCCACCGATGGATTTTATCTACGCAAAGCTGGAGCCTGCGCTGGACACTCGGGTACAGGCTTCCAGTTGCGTAGACAGCAAAATCATCCACAAACAATGAGCAGTCTGAACCCTGCTGAACTGATTGAACAATGTTGTTGATCTTAATACTAAAGAGGGCAGGAGATAGTATGCTCACAGGGGATTTGGTTGTACAGAGACAAGGGAGGGGTTGTACAGAGACAGATGGGGGTTTTTGTACAGAGGGGTTGGGACAGAGCCCGGGGGGTGGTTGTACAGAGACAGGGGGAGTGGGTTGAAACAGAGTGGGGGGACAGAGCAGAGGGAGTGGTTTTTCAGCCAGAGGGGAGGGGGTTGTACAGAAAAAAGAGGGAGGGTTTTGTACAAAAGGACGAGGGAGGGTTGTACGACCAGGGGGGAGTGGTTTTTTCAAGGGGTTGTACAAGACAGGGGGAGGGGTTTTGTCCCAGGGGAGGGAGGGGGTTTTGTATTGAGACGGGGGGGAAATGGGTTTTACAAGCCAGAGGATGGTTGTCAGAGACAGAGGGGGGGTTTTGTAAAAGACAGGGGGGGTTTGTACAAAGAAGAGGGAGTGGGTTGAAAACAAGGGGGTTTTTACAGAGACAAAAGGAGGGGTTTTGTACAGATTGGTTGTACTAGACAGAGGGAGGGGGTTGCCCAGGGGACGGGGGGGGGGTTTACAGAGACAGGGAGTGGTTCTACAGAGCCGGAGGGAGGGGTTTTGTACAGAGAAAAAAGGGGAGGGGTTGTACAGAAAACATTTGGAGGGGTTGTCCCAAAACAGGGGGAAATTGGTTTTTCAGAGACAAGGGAAGGGGTTTTGTCCAGAGACGGGGGAAAATTTGTACAGGAAAAAGGGGAAAGTGGTTCCCAGAGACAGAGGGAGGGGTTTTTACGGGAAAACAGGGGAGGGGTTTTTGAACAGAAAATGGGGGAAGGGTTTTGTACAGAGACGGGGAATGGTTGTACAGGAAGGGGATTTGGTTTTTGTACAGAAAAAAAGGGTTTTGGGGCTGTACAAAAGACAGGGGGGGGGGTTGTACAAAGGGGTTTTGAACGGACAGGGGAAAGGGTTTTGAACGGACGGGAGGGAATGGTTGAACAGAGACAGAGGGAGTGGTTGTACAGAGGGAGGGGTTTGAACAAAAACAAAAGGAAATTTGGTTTTTAACAGAGACAAGGGAGTGGTTGTACAGAACAGAGGGAAAGGTACAGAGACAGAGGGTTTTGGTTGACAGAGACAGAGGGAGGGGGGTGTACGGGGAAGAGGGGGTAATGGTTGACAAGTGGTTTTGTACAGAGAAAAGGGGAATGGTTGTACAGGGGACAGAGGGAAGGGGTTTGGCCCAAAGACAGGGGGAAAGTTGGGTTGGGAAAACAGAGACAGAGGGAGTGGTTTTACAGAGACAGGGGGGAATTTGGGTTTTTTTACAGAAACGAGGGGAGGGGTTTGTATAGGGGAACATTTGGGGGGGGTGGTTGTAAAAGGGGACAGGGGGGAGTGGTTGTACAGAACAGAGGGGGGGTTTGGGTTCCAAGACAGAGGGAATTGGTTGTACAAAAGACAGAGGGATTTTTTTTAAACCGAAAGGAGGGTTTAATACAGAGGGGTTTTGTACAGAGACAGAGGGGGTGGTGTACAAGCAAGGGAACGGGTTTGTACAGAACAGAGGGAGTTTTTTGTACAGAAGGGGGGTTTTATAAGATGGTTGTCCAGGGGACGGGGGGGGGGTTTTTTTAAACAGAGACAGATGGTTTGGGGTTTACAGAGACAGAGGGAGTTTTTTTGTACAGAGAAAAGGGGAGTTGTTTTCCCGAAGGAGTGGTTAAAACATTTTGGTTGTACAGGACAGAGGGGGTGGTTGTACAGAGACAAGGGGGGGGGGTTGTACAGAACAAAATGGTTTAAATACGATAATGTTGCTTATAGCCCAGCCGACTGCAAAGGGCCCAAAATGGGGGGGGGGGGGGCTCGGTTGAGCCCAGAGGGAGTGGTTGTACAGAAGAGTGGTTATACGAACAGAGAGGGTGGTTGTACAGAGCAAAGGGGGTGGTTGAAACAGGGGACAAAAGGGGAAAAGTTTACGATAAGTTGCTTAAAAGCCCACCCGGACCACAAAGGGCACTCAGGGCTGAAAACGGGAGGAGGGGTTTTGTACAGAAAACGGGGAATTGGTTGTACAGGGGGAGTGGTTGTACAGAGAAGAGTGGGTTGTTGTACACAGAGAGAGAGGGGTGGTTTACAGAAAGAGTGGTGTACAGAGGGGGGGCCCTGTACAAAAGGGAGGGGGTTAAAAACAAAAGGGAGGGGATGTACAGGGGATGGTTTTACCCCGGGGGCTTTTTAACAGAGTGAAGGGTTTTACAGAGGGAGGGGGTTGTGCAAAAAGGGGGAGTGGTTGACAGAGACAGAGGGGAGGGGTTGTAAAAGGGAGGGGTTGTCCGGGGACAGGGGGAGGGGGTTTTTACGGGGGGAAAATTGGTTTGACAGAGGGGGGTTTGTACAAGGGGACTAAAATTGTAAAGACGGGAGGGTGATAGTACAGGGGGGTGATAGTACAGAGGGAGTGATAGTCAGAGGGATGGCTCCCAACGGGGGGAGTGGGTTTGACAAAAGGGCTGTACAAAGGGAAGTTTTTGCAAGTAGTAGGGCAGGGATTTTTTCTTTGCTTAAAAGGGGGATCTCTAAAGGGATCTCCCCCAAAATTGGGGTTGCGCATGGCGGAAAGTAGGGGCAGGTGCAGGTAGGGGAAAAATTTTCCGCCAAAAGGGGGATTTCCGCCAAAAAGGGGGTTTTCCCCCCGGATTTGGAGGCCCCCCGGGGGCTTTTTTTTGAGATCGATGAAAATTTTGTTTAGGAAAATGGGGGGGGGGGGGGGGGGGGGGGGGGGGGGATTTTGTATAGGGGGGGTTTTTTTTCGTAAGAAAAAACGGATGGGGTTTTTGGGTTTCGATGGGTTTTGTTCTAAAATTTGGGAAACTTCCGGCCTTTTGGGACCCAGGACAGATTACAGTGAATAATGGAATTCGGCTTACTGAAAATACAAAAAAGGGGAAGTAACCCTTGCTGGAAAAGTCCCATTTGCGGTTTCCCTTTCTTCTTCCAAAATATGGTTCACTAAAAAAAGGAGTAGGTCCCACGGCATAAAAAAATAAAAAAAAAAACTTTTAAAAATATGTGACTCAAAATGTTCCCCGGGGCAAATTTGGCAAAAAGGGGGTTTCGCACTCGATATTCAAAAATTTAAAAAGGGAAACCCCCAAAATTCAGGCCCAGGGAAAACATTAAAAAAAAGGGGGGAAAGTTAAAATAGAAAATTATCAATATGCAGTCCAAAACTGCCCGTATAAAATTTTTTTTTTTAAATAGATTGCATTTTTTCCCAATTTTTGAGGGCACGGGCAGTGAGTTCCACAGCCGTACAAAAATAGGAAAATGAGTGTAAGTGGCTGTAAATTTATTTGAAAGGTATGGTATAACTTTGACCCCCCCTTTCCGGGTGTTTCTTTTATTCAATACTAGTTTTTTCCCATTGGAATTCAAAATTTTAGCCCCCCTTTTGGGAAGAAGATGTTAATTTTGAAAAAAGGGGTTCCTTCTTCTTCAAAGGGGTTTTCCCTTTCTAATTTCCTCTTTGTTTTTCCTAGTTTTTCCCCTTTTCTCGGGAAGGGGTTTCCCCTGTTACAAACCGTGGGGTCTTTTTCTGAATCTTTTCAGGTTTCAATGCCCCTTTAGAGGTAAGGATCCCAAACTGGGGAAACCCATTTCCCATTACGGGTCAAACCCAGTGTTTTGTAGCAGTCGTTTTTAAACCCTTTTTGGGGGGGCATTTCATTGTTTTCCCTGTTTAAAGAAAAAAAAGATGTTTATTTGCTTTCAAACATACAAATTGAAATGTTTTTTTCCATTTGAGACGACAAACTAAAAATCACGCCTAAAAATTTTCCCCAGCTTTATTTCTTTAAGAATAGTTTTAAAGGATAGAAAAAATTGAAAAAAATTGGGTGGGGCGTTTTTTAACATATACGCAATACTTGGCACTTTTGGGGAGGGAAATTTCCCTTTTTTCCCAATTTTCTTTCCCCTTTTGAAAAAGGGTTTAGATCTTTTTTGGTAGAATCGTGTATCATTCTTGTTTTCTGTTTGTTCTATAAAACTAAGCTGTCATCTGAAAAAAGCCTTATGGTAGTTCCAGGAAAAGAGTTTCTACTTATGTCAATTTATAAAAAAAAGGGAAAAAAAAGGGGCCCCCAGAACATTCCCCGGGTACACCTGACAAGACGGGTTTTTACAAGGGGAAGACGACCCTTTCCCCCCCCCCAAAAAAACTTTCTGCGTTCTCCCAAGAGGAAGGGAATCTACCCCCTTTTTTAGCAAAGAACCCCCAAATTTCCCCGAGGTTCAAAATTTAAGAGAAAAGCCCTCATGGTCAACCTTATCAAAGGGTTTTGAAAAGTCTAAAAAAATTGCATCTATTTGCTGTCTGTTGTTTTTAAAACAGTTTTTTTAAAAAACATTGAGGGTTGTTTTAAGTTGAGGGCTCACCCCTCCTTCGCTTTTTAAAAACCAAAGCGGGGTTTTTTAAAAAAGTCATATTTGGCCGGGGGGGGGGGGCCCCTATTGTCTTACAAGTTGCACGTTTCCCAAAATTCCCAAGTCCCCTCAACATAAATTTCCCACAAAACACCCAGAAAAGGAAAAATTTTTTGGGCCCGGAGAACGGGTTCCTCTGTTAAAAAAAAAGTGGAACTGGAAAAGGGGTGGAGGGGAAAATGTGCGTACAAAAGGACTTTTCGTTAGCCACGAGGTGAAGGGGCCGTGTTGGGAAAAAAGAATAAAAAGCTGTTTAAATTTTCTTTCTTTTTTTTCTTTCCAGTTTTTGCATTTCTGGGGGGATTTTTTGATTCTGAAATTTTGAAAAAAAGCTCAGCTTCAGGGGGCTTTGGGCCCCGACCCCAACCCCCGGGCCCTTTTCCCCCGGACCCACCGGGGGACGCGGCCCCGGGCCCCCCCCTCATTTTTCCCCCTTTTTCACTTTTTTTTATTCCCCCCTCTGGGGGCGCGGCGGTGGTTTCGGGAGGTGGTGCGGGATGGAGTCGGGGTCGGGGGAAGGGACGGTGAGTTTACGATCGATAAAGTTTTACGGTTAGAAAAAAAAGTGTTTGAGTCCCTTGGGTTTTTTGGTGGGGGGGGTTTGTTTGCTGAAGTAAATGGGGTTTTTAAAAAGATGGGGGGGTTTCGTGTTCTGGGGCGCCCCGGCGGGTCGATGTGACGCCCTTTGTTGTTTTTTTTTTTTAAAAAAAAAAAAGTTTTTCGTTCCGCGGGTTGTCCGCGAAGAAGGCCCTGTTAGAAAAGAGACGGCGGTGATGACAGTGATGTGCTTTGGATGATGATATGCTGATTTATGAGCAATTTTTCCAACAAAAGGGCCCCGTTGACTTACCTCAACCCCGGTGTTGATAGGCCCGCCCAATTGGGGATAACAAACGGAGGGCCCTTTTAAAAATTAAAGACGCTCTCTGAAAAAAACCCCCATTTGGGGTTTTCCCTTTTTTTTCAGAGTGGGCAAAAAAACGAAACAGTCACAGACACAAAAAATAGAGGAAAAACAACAGACAGACACACAGACAGAAAACCCCACACATAGAGGGTGAAAGGTGGTGGGGATGGGGTGGGGAAGGCCCCGGGGGGTTTGGGGAATTTGGGGGCGGTGGTGAAGGCGGCGGGGTTGGGGAGAGAGAGAGGAAAAGAGAGAGAGAGAGAGAGAGGGGAGAGAGGGCAGAAAAAAAAACTTAAAGAAAGGGGATTGTTGCCGAAAAAACCCTGGATTCGGGTTGGGGGGGGGTGTTGCTCTTGGAGGTATTTTAAAAACGCGCCAATGCAGCTGGGTGCACCCCGTGAGTATTTGAAAACGCGCCAAGGGGCCCAAGGCAGGCTGGGCAGAAACAAAGAACAAGAGCTTAGGGGGGTGCGGGCCATTAATCAATTTCTTTCAGAACCCAAAAAACCCTGTGGGGGGGTATTTGAAAAAAGCGCCCAAGGGCGAAGGCGGTGGGGTCAGAAACAAAGAAAAAGGTTAAGGGGCTGCGGGGCTTTTTCAATTTACAGAACAAAAGGGGCCACGGGGTGGGGGTGGGGGCGGTTAATTTTGAGGGCCCAGGAGCAGTTTTGGAAAAATGGGACAAAGGGGACATTACCTCAGAAGGGGAAACGACACAGAAGCGGTTGGGGTGGGAGAGAATTCCTGACCAAAAAGACAGAGGTTCTTAGCTTGCATCAGACGCACCGAGGGCTTTTGACTTGCTTTGGGCATGGGGTGTTTGGGGCATGTTCAAGAGAACGACCCAACTCTCGTTAACCCGTTCAGGGCCCTATGTCTACATCTTTCCCATGTGTACCCCTACCTGACCCTTTTTTTGGTTTTGGCTGGACTCACTGCCCGGGGCTACATTGCCCAAAAATCGTTTTTTTGAACCGCTGCAAAAAGATGAACACCATTTGGTTTTTTGTTTTTTCAACGCCGGGCTTTGTTTCCTTTTTGTTGTCCGCTCTCCACCAAGGGCTTTGTCATTTCCCTACAAAAACAAACCAAATTCCCCTATCAGTTGGGGGGGGGGTTAAATCACCCCACCCTAATGTTCCAGGATTTTCCGTTAGAGTTGGGAAACGGTTTTAAGTATGTTTTTAGATCAAGGGGGAAAAAAGGGTTTTAATTTGAGAAAAAAAACACCCCCTGCCTCGTTCCTTGTCGGCGCAGTGATTACAAACCCTTCCGACACGCTTAAATTTTTGGTCAAAAACTTTTAAGCACATCATTGACAAAATTTACACGAAGGACATGCGTAGCTTGTTTTCCCAAAAGTCAAAAGTGGCAAAGCTTAAAGGGGGCTAAACAAACACAAAACACGTTTTCAAGGCCGTCAGATCCCCCCACCCAAAAAAGGAGGGGGGAAAACACCACCCGGGAAACGGTGTTGCACCAACTCGTCATTTGGTTTTTCTGTTGATCCTGATTTTTGTTTTTTCCCTTTCAGAGCTATTTTGACTTGAAGTGTTTTTTCGGACCCATAAATTTCCCCCAAAAAAAAACAAGCACCCTCCGCCCGACAAACACAGCTAGACACGTTTCCCCCCTCTGTCCCCTGTCCCCTTCCCCAAAGGACCCGGGTTTTGAAGAGGCCCGTTGTTTCGTGAAAAAAGGGGGGGGCCCCCCAAATCGTTGACACCTTTGGGGAAATTTTTTTTTAGAACGAAATTTAGGAAAACCCCCTTTTTTCTTCTCCGTGAAAATTTTGGGAAAATGCTTTGATACGTTAGAAGCCCCTGTTTTATCCTTCGCAGGTTGGGCGAGTCTGTAAAAAACCCCACCACTTTTCCCGGGCCCCTTCCTTTAAAAAAAAAGGGAAAAAGAACCCCAAACTGGCCCGTGGGGGGTTTAATTCTTCCAAGTATGACCTCAAAGTCTTTAAACCCTATTTGATTCAGGGTTTAAGGTTTTGGGTGCTATTACAGACAATTTTAAGGAAAATTTGACGGGCCAACCCAGATGGGGGTTTTATTTTGCTGAGGACTGGGGGAAGAGGAAGAGGAAAAGAGGAGGGGGGGGGGAGACGAAAAAGAGGCCCAGGGGGAAAAAAAAAAAAAGTCAAAAAACAAAACCCTTTTTAAGTTTGTGGGGGAAAAACCCAAAAATCAAACATTGTATACCCGTCAGGGAAAATCAAGTTTTTTGGGCATTTGCAATTTTTTGGGGGCCGGATTTTCAATTTTAAAAAATCTCAAAACGTTTGGGGGGGAGGAACCAAAAGGGACTTTTTTATGAGTACATGACCCCCAAATTTTCCCCCCCCTGGGAAAAAAACCTCTCTCCCCCCTCACCCGGGCCTTTTTTTTTTTGCAAACTCAAAAAAGAAAACATCACAGAGGAAGAGAAACCCCTTTTGGGCAACACGTTTTGGGGAAGGAAAACCATTTCCCGTTTTCAAGATTTTCCGGTGTGGGACAACAAAAAGGAAGTGGCCCAATTTTAAGCAGGCCCTTCAAGCTCATTTGAAAATGTATTCCCCGTTTAGGCATTGATTTTTTGAAAGATGGTAAACTCGTTCCCGGCTTTACACTGAAAGCTTTTTTCAAACCCCTTTTCCCTTGGGTACTTTTTTCTCTTCAAAGAAAAACCAAAAAGACCAACATACGCTGTTTTCGTGACAATATTGTTTGGGGGCCCCTCCCTTTTCTTTACAAATCACGAAAAAAAAAAAAACAATTTATTCGTGACAATTTCCCACAAAACCTGTTTTAGTCGGATCGAGGCAAAGACGCCAAAGCACTTTACCCGTGGGCTAACATGCCAAAACCCCTGCCCCTTTAAACACCCAACTGTTAAAAAGATGTGAGACGGGGTTTAAGGCAGAAAAAACGGACGTGTATGGTCAGAAGCAAGGGGAATGGTTAAGTGGACGGGGGCCACAAACCCCATACACATACAGCACAAGTTTAACGGGAAAGAACATAGTTTTTGGGCGCGGCACATCCCGTCGACGGGGTTTGGGGGCTCGAAAAATGAAACGGGGGTTCCCTTTCATGGGTGTTTTTTTTCACCGGGCAGACTACCATCTCACTCGTGGCAAAAAACAATTAACCCCGTGAACGGGGGGAAACCCCTCACAGATTCAGAGAAAAAAACACAAAACATTACCCGCTAACTTCGTGAGGGGTTTTGAAAGTGACTGTTTTTAGAATGTGGGAAGGGCAAAATGGTAGGAAGAGAAAACGACACAACCCAACATCAGGGCCCTTCCTAAAAAACCGGGTTTTTCCCCTTTTCTCCCAAAACCCTTTCAGGGGGTTTTTATCACAGAACAAAGGGATTTTTTAAAACCAGTCAAAAAAGACACTCTGTTTTTGGGCTGAAATTCCCAAGAAAATTTATTTTTGTGGATCCTCGTGTGCTAGCCTGTTCGCGGACCCCAGTTCCCGATGCCACATCGGGCAGTCTTGGGACATTGGGTAAGCAATGCGTTTATAAAATTTTGAGAAAAAATTTATAAAGCGCTGAAAAACCCAAGGCTAATATGTACATCAGACCCTTTGGAAAAATTTTAAACCCTTTTATCAGTTTAAAAAAAAACCACTTTGGGAAATATGAGTTTTAAGGGAAAAACACCCGGGGTCAACCCCAAACCCCAATCAGAAACAGAGGGCTGTTGAAGACGCGTCAAAATCCCCCGTTACGAGTGGGGAAAAGGGTTTTGGAGAGGTACCAAAAAAAAGATGAAAAGGGAAAGCGGGCCCTTTTAAAAACCCCGTTCCCGAATCCCCAGATTTGAAATAAACCCGCGAGGGGGAAAAAAAAAGGGGGAGGGAAAAGCGATTAAAAACTCGAACCTCGTTTGGGGGGGGGTTTTTTTCCAAAGATGTGCTGAAAAACGTCGCCCTTCCCAAACCCCTTGGGGAGGGAAAACCTTTTGCCGCTGCTCTCAGTGAAGCCAACATCCCCCCAAAATTTATTTGGAAAAAACCCCCACCGTTGGAAGTTTATGACAATACAAATACCCGGGGACCCTGTCCCATTTTTTCACGTCTACGGAAGGACCCGTCCTTTTGGGGGTTTCCCCCTTCCCCTCAACCCCGGGTTTTTTAAAAACCCTCAATGCCAAAACCCCCACCATCACGAGAACGTTTCCCCTTTTATCTTTAAAAAGCCACAGGTACAAAAAGACTCTGACCGGGGCGGGAAAGGGGGGACACCCTTTTTTTTGGAAAGGGGAAAAAAAAACACGACGGAACCCGGGAAACAACAGAGAAAAAGCAAGACGCACCCTTTTATGGAATTTGGGGGAACATACTGGGCTACACCTAAAATGGGGTCCGCGAAAAAAAGGGAAAAAAAAATCGAAACAGAACAGACTGTTTTGGGGGAGGCTTCCCAAAACACCCCAACCCCCGGAATTTTTTGGGGGTGTTCCACGCCTTGAAACGTTTTAACGAAGGCAAAAGGTCTGTGCTCAAAAATGGCTGGTCCCCGAAATGCTTAAACTCCCATAAACCTGTGCACCCCAAGTTTGAGAGGAGGGGCCCTTGTTGAAAGGGGGAAAGGAACCCTCAATGGCAAGCGATCGATTGACGTCCAACGTCTGAAGAAAAACAAAGATGGTTTTAAACTATTGCTGACAGTCAAAAAAATGTCTTGTCTAAAAAGCTTTGGGGGGGTTTTCCTTTAAAAACAAGACAGGACCGGGGATTTGGTTTTAGGCCCTTTGAACGCATCCTTGAAAAAGGGCGGAAAAACCCCCCAAACTCCCCAAAAAGACAAAAGGGGCAGAGTTTCTGAAATTAAAATTTCCAAAGTTTTTTAGGGAAAAAAAAATACATTTTTTTGCGACAGAAAACGAGGATACGAAAGCCCCTTTTTGTAGAGAGGGGCTTTAATCGCACTTTGAAAGAGAAGCCTTTGGGGCTACTTTTTCCAGAAAAAAAAACTTTTAATTTGTGGAAGTTTTACCAAAAAGTTTTGGAAAGGCCAACAACCATTTCGTTTCACCCCCAGCCCAGCGTGCTCCTGCGAAGTGCAAGACACAACCCAAAAAAATGGTATGGCGACCTTTTTAAACAGCGACCAGCCTTCGTCCCCCTTTTCCTCCCCCTAAAAAAAGAAACAAGGGGAAGTGTAGCATCAGTAAAATGAGGAAGGGCATTTAAAAAAGGGTTTTTTTGCCCTCGGTCGAAGAACTTTTCACAGTCAGTCGAATAAAAAGCCATCCCCGGGGCCTTTCATTCTCAAAGGGGGATCAAAGGGGAAGAGCTTAAAGGAACGTTTTAAAAGGGCCAGGAGATACAAAAAAATGGGGGAAAAAAAAAAAGAATTTAAGTATTTTAAGCATCTTTTAAAACCAAAAGCAAAAAGCTAATGGACACGTTTAATAATTTTAAACCAAAAGGGAAAGGGTAGATCTTCCCTTTAAACAAAGGTTTTCCCCAGCAGCACTGACCACCTACGCACACGACCATGCCCGATCGAACCCAAAAATAAACACTTGACCTTGATGATGAAAAACCGCACTCTCCCGGGGGCCAAACCCCTGCCTGTGGCGTTTGTTTGGACGACGAGTTCCTCGTTTTTGAAATTTTTTTTCGGTTGCCGAAAGCCCTGGTTTTTTGGTGGTTGGTGTGTCCTATTTAAAAACTGATTGCGGTCAAGAGGGGGACAATTTGTGGGGGGCCCCTTCTTGGGGGGGTTTTCCCCGGGGAAAATTTCCTTCCAAATTAACCCCGACCCACGACCAAATACCCACTGGAAAAAAATATGCAAATTTACGAAACCCCAACCTTTCCCTGTCGAAATACCCCGATAAAAAACGCCAAATCACTTTTTCACCCCAAATGCCTCAACCGTTTTGAAAATTTAACGGAATTGAAGGGGGCCCTTTTTGAAATTCGGGTTCAGCAACACATACTTTAACATTGAAGAACAAGAAATTTGGATTCTTTTCGCCCCGATGGAGAGTCAGATCAACAGTGGAAACAACTACCTGCGGGACTGTATGAATCAGCAGAAATTTTTGACGCATGCTTTAAACCAAGTTTATCGACGGTCTGTGAAGAAAGAAAAAGAATCCAAATTTTCTTGTTCTTCAATGTTAAAGTATGTTTGCTGAACAGAATTTCAGACAGGCCCACTTCGTAATCTCCGTTCAAGTCACACAGTTGAGGCAGTTTGGTGAAAAAGTGACTGGCGTTGTTATCGGGGTAGTACGACATGGAGCTGTTGCTGGGTAGCGTCAAGTAGAACATACTGGTTTCAGTGGGTAGTTGGTCGTGGGTCGATGGTAGGTTTTGGGAAGGATGTACCCGAGACAACTCCAAGAAGAGCCACCCACAAATTGTCCGCTCCTTGACCGCGACTCAGATTAAATAGAGACACACCAACCACACATAAACCAGGAGCGTCTGACAACCGAAAACAATTTCACCGCGAGGAACTCGTCGTCCAAAACACACCACAGCGCAGATGTTCTGGTCCCAGTAGAGTGACGGTTTCATCATCATCATGAGTCAGAGCTGATTCTACTTGGTTCTGATCAGGCATGGTCAGTGTGCGTAGGTGGTCAGTGCTGTCTGAGGAATCCATGAATTGAATGAAGAGTCATAGCCATACCATTTGATTAAATGTGACGCTGCACGCGGGAAATCATGGATAAGTCGCCAGCTGTAGTTTTGTGCTGCGCCGCGGTTAAAGTGATGGAGCTAAAAATATCGATGTTGACATTTTTTAATATTTAGATTGTATGACGTTTTATCTGCTAAGTTCTCAAGTATTATTAACAATACGAAGTAAAAGTTATTTTATTTAATATTTTCCTGTCGGGGAAATGATGGGAAAACTGTGGGAAACAAGCGGACTGTTTGCCCACTTCCAACCGATTTCATACACATCAGAGTCGCCAAGAGCGGAAAAAGACACCACAATTGGTTGTAAAACTGTCTACAACGCCCTTATTTTAACCTTCAACATATGTCTGTGTGTTTATGGTAGTATTTCTGATTTGATGTGCGATCACTGTATGGTCAGAGCGACTTATCATGATCAAATTTTACTGAAGGCGCATACACATTGCTACAGATTTGTGCATCTGATGTGAATTATTTTGGGAAAGTAGCATACTTCTATGTTAAAGTCATAAATTTTATTGCTCTCAGTTTTTTCATTGAAGCTCAGTATTGCGAAATGTGAGAGTAAACGGGAAGTGCTTTTCGAACAGGCACCAACATGGTGGCGTCGAAGCTGTCGAGCGAGCAGATCTCAAGGCTTGCTGTCTGGGAAACGTCGAATTATCACTCGCAGAACTGATTGAAGGCAAGTTTCAGTTGACAGACTACTTTGGAACAATTTTATAGAGGAATTGAAGTCGAAGATTTTAGTAGTGAGGATGAAGAAGATCACCTGGCTTTGGAAACATGGGGCTGAAACCGAACACACTGACTCTGGTACGTATTGTTACATTGTTCCTCGACTGCTGTCGCTCGGCATAGTTTGTAGTTTTTTAAAGTTTGTGTATATGTATGGCGAAAACAGGAATTATTGTGATTGAAAGTATCCCACACATATTACTTGGATTTCGTGAATGGATAGCTTAATTGTCGAGTCTGATTTACCAAATCACAAGTTGGAAATACACTGAGGTGTTGATACTATTTTAGTAACAGGCAACACTGTCAAGCCAAGGCCAGATTGGAAGTATGAATAAACATACACTCAGGATTATTGATATTGTGGCACTAATTTAAGGTGTTTGGAATGCTGTCCGCTATAAATCTCTTTAGAAAGGAGAAGGAAAATAGTGTATAATGCATTTCAGATGAAGTGATGTACAGATGGGTCATACTAATAGGGTATAGTTGGTGGTTTTGTGAGAGGGGGGGGGGGAGGAGGGCTGTAACAAAAATGCAAGTGTGTGTCGTGTGTGTGTGTGTGTGTGTGTGTGTGTGTGTGTGTGAATGATGAATGGAATGAATGTGTGTGTGTGTGTGTGTGTGTGTGTGTGAGTGTGTGTGTTGTGTGTGTAGAATGAATGTGTTGTGAATGAATGAATGAATGTGTGTCGTGTGTGTTGTGTGTGTGTGTGTGTGTGTGTGTGTGTGTGTGTGTTGTGTGTGAATGAATGGATGTGTGTGTGTGTGTGTTGTGTGTGTTTTGTAACTGGCAGGGATGGGGAATGGGCATGAGGGGAAGGGGTGGGGGGTATTTGTAAGGGTTGGGGGGGTAAGGCTGTAAGTCATTGTCAGTGTGGTCACTGTGACTGTGTGTGTGTGTGTGTGTTGTGTATGTAGTGATTTCATTAGGGAAGGGGGGGGGGGGGGGGTGTGCTCAAAATCATTGTGTTATGTCAGTTTATGGTGTTTGTGTGTGTGCAAGTATGTGTGTGTGTCACTGTGGGTGTTATTTCATGTGTGTGGTTTTATTGAAGAATATGAGCCTTCCTATTTTCAGTTCATTGAATGCAAAATATCTGTTCTGTGTGTTTCAGCTGATGAGGCTGAGGGCTCTGTGTGATTCGTTCACCAGTCGTTTTGAAAGCGGCACCTCTGTGATGCTGAAGAGGGGATGGCCTGCTTCAGTGCTTAATGCAGAAAGCCAGATGCCAAGCTGTATGTTGGGGTTGTTTTCCTGTTACCTGCCAGTGAATGAGGACAGCCTGCTTATCTCCCTCGTTTGCACCTGAGGAGCTGACTTGAAAACAGCAACTACCTACCTGCTGACCTCCCACCATCATAACCCAATGGTCTCAGTGCAACAAGGCAGGGACTTGTTCAATGAGATCAGGGGAGTTTGTGAACCAGATAAGAGAGATATGGTGTGCCACAACCCACGATTCCCCCCCCCCCCAACTTCAGGAAAGGTTAACCCCATCTCAGTTTCCACCTCCTTCCCCCGTCATCAAAAACATCCAACAGCCAGACTGACCCCCACCACCTGCCAGGGACTCCAGGGCAGCCCCAAAAAATCAAAATGAGGACTTGGGTCAAGAAAAAAACAGAATGTGACTTTCAGTGCAAAAAAAACTCCATTCAAAAGGCCATTTGTGCAGCTTCAAATGGGGATTGTGCCATTGTCTGTATTGATTGTTGCAGCGGGTGGTGGGAGGGGGGGTTGGGTGGGCAGTGTAAGACTGATTCTGAAACTAAGGGACAAAATAATTTCCAAGGTTGACAAATAAAGTGTGTGATTGATTATTGTGTAAGTGTCATTGGTTGACAGTGCTATTATGGTTGAATGGTTTTGTGATGTACTTCATATCCTCAAAATTAACATTGAACAGACACTATCACAGAGTGTGGACTCACAGATATAACATGGTTTTTTTTAAAACTAACTTAGGCAGATTTTAAAGCACAGGTACCCATAGAAGTTTGCTGAAAATTTGAAGTGAAGTGATTCTGATTGTAGTTTTTTTTTTACAATTTTTTTGGTTGAAGTTTGAATGCAATGTGTCGCCATCATTAAAGCCCAGTAGTAACATATTTCAAATGAAATTTTAATCAAAACAGCAAGTAATTGGTGGAATTGAGTTTGTAACTAAGTTCTATGGGTCATTCCTTGTTATTTATAGTACCAGTCTCATGCTTGGGATAATTAGTTAGGGGGACTATTTGAATTATTACCAAACTTTAAATGAATTGTTCTCAAAACGGGCGTTCACCGATCACCTGGATAGACTCAATCGCGTGTATCTCAGAAAGTAATAAAGATAATTGAATCGGTTTTTTGTGACTTGTCAGAATGATCTCTTCTTTTAGATTATTTTTTAATCTCATTTTCGAATTTTGACCGTTATCATGATTTTCGCGTGCAGTGTCACAAATATTCAACGCTGTCCCATTAGCCGTTTTTGCGTTGCTTCAAGATCGCTTAATACGATAATCTGTTTTCTCCCCCACTTTCTGTATCGCCTGGTCATAAAAACGTTCCTTGAAGCTCTTCTCATGATGTCTTTGAGAATGTAAGTCATGGGATGGTCTTTTTTTTATTCGACTGGACTGTGAAAAGTTCTTCAGACCAAGATGGGCAATAACCTTGTTTTAAATGTCTTCCACGTTTTACTGATGCGTACACGATATCCTAGTTTCAGTTTAGGGTGAGGAGAGGAGGACGTAGGCTGGTCGCTGTTGTACAGAGTCTGCCATACATTTATTTGGTTGTGTTTGTCTCTTCTGAGGAGCACGCTGGATGTGCGGTGATGAAACGAATGGTTGATGCCTTTCCAACTGTGGTTAAAACTTCACAAATCTCAGTATTTTTTCTGTAACCGGCGTAGCGCCAGGCTTCTCTTCAAAGTGCGATTCAGTCTCTCTACAACAGAGGCTTCGTATCCTCGTTTTCTGTCGCAAAAAAAGTGATTCTTCTTTCCCTCAAAAAAACGTTTGAAATGTTTGGTTCATGAAACTTGCCCCTTTGTTGTTTGGAGTTTGAGGGGTTTCGACCCTGTTCAAGGATGCGTGCAAAGGCCTCCACCATCACAGGTCCTGTCTTGTGTTTTTCAAAGGACGACCAAGATATTTAGACAAGACATCGATGACTGTCAGCAGTAGCTAAAACATCATTGTTTTCTTCATGCGTGGACGTCCAATCAGATTCAGCTTGCCATGATGGTCCATTCCTCTACAAACAACGCGCCTCCTCTCAAACTTGTGTGCACAGGTTTATGAAGAGTATAAGCATCTCGTGACTAAACCATTCTTTGAGCACAAGACTCTTTTGC
This sequence comes from Conus ventricosus, assembly GCA_018398815.1. Taxonomy (NCBI): domain Eukaryota; kingdom Metazoa; phylum Mollusca; class Gastropoda; order Neogastropoda; family Conidae; genus Conus; species Conus ventricosus. Next base: position 54,712 of record JAFLJL010000303.1, on the reverse strand, counting down.
CTTCGTTAATACGTTTCAAGGCGTGAACCCACCAAAAGATCCAGGCGTTGTGGGGATGTAGTTTAAGCCTGGCCCAACATTCAGTCTGTTTCGATATTTTTTCTGATTTTTCCGCTCGGAGCCATTTTTAGGTGTAGTCAGTATGACTCCAATCCATTCAAAGTGCAGTCTTGCTTAATCTGTTGTTTCTTTTCGGTTCCGTCTTGGTGTGTCTTTCTCCTCCAAGAAAAGGTGTCTCCCCTTCCGGAACTGCCCGGTTCAGAGTCTTCTGTACTCGTCGGCTTCTTGATAGATTGAATAAGTGGGCACAAGTTTCTGTGATGGTGGGGTGTTGCATTGAGGGTGTTAGAAACACACGGGGTTGAGGGGAAGAGGAACCCACACGGAACCCCAAGGTCCTTCCGTAGATGTGCAGACTAGCCCGGGTGCCGGTAATTGTGTTGTCATAACTTCCAATGGTCAGGGGTTTTACAACTAAATCTTGGGGGATGTTGGCATCACGAGAGCACAGCGGACAAGGATTTCCACCCAATGGGTTGGAAGTGGCGACGTTTTTCAGCCATCATTGACCAAATCAACGAGGTTGCGTTTTTAATCAGCTGTCCTCGCATGATTTCCCTCGCTGGTTCCCTTTCAGCATCTGGTGATTATGAACGCGGTTTTAAAAAGGCGCTCGCTTTGCTTTTCATCCGTTTGTGGTACACTCTCACAACATCCTTCTCCACACTCATCCATCGTGGGAGTTACGTCATCAACAGTCTCTGTTTTCTGATTCGGGTTGGGTTTGTGCGGTTTGTTGTGCCTTGAACAGTCATACTCCAGTGGTTCTTTCCTTAATCTGACAAAACGTTTCAAATATTCCAAAGGTGTCTGCTGATAAATATTAGCCTTGTCTTCGGGCTTGTATCATTGTTCTTAATATATTCACGCATCTGCTGATTCCATGGTCCCTATCGATGTTCAGATGTGGCATCCGAAATGGCGGTCCGCGAACAGAGTCTTAGCATACGAGGATCCCTAAAATCATTTTCTTTCGTTAATCAGACCAAAACAGGAGTGTCATTTTTGACCAGCGTTCAAAATAACTATGTTCTGTGAAGAAGGACATACCTGAAACGGTTTGAGAGATGAGGAAACGCGGTTTTTAGGAAGTGTTGATGTCGTGGGTTGTGTCGTTTCTCTTCTACCACTGACAGTCCACATTTCTACACGTCAACTTTCACATCCTCACGAAGATAGTGGTAATTTTGTGGTTTCTCTGAGGATTGTGAGCGGTTTCCGTTACAGGGTTAATGGGTTTGCACGAGTGAGATGGCAGTATGTCCGTGAAACAAACAGCCATGAAAACTGGTACTCGTGTATGTTTCGAAGTCCAACGTCGATCGGATGTTGTCTGCGCTAAACTATGTTCTTTCACGTAAACTTGTGCTGTATGTGTCTGTGTATGTGTTGCGCCAGTCCACTCTACCAATTCTCTCGCTTTGCTGACCATTACACGTCCGTTCTTTCTGCCTTAACCCCGTCTCACATTTCTAACAGTTGGGTGCTGTGAGGGGCCATGGGTTGAGATAGCCCACAGTAAAGTGCATGGGCGTCATAGCTCGTACGAACTGAACAGGTTTGTCCGAAAATGTCACGAATGGAATGTTTTGTCTTTTTCGTGATTTCTGTTTGAAAGTAATGAGAGGGCCAAACCATATTGTCACGCAACAGGTATGTAGGTCTTTCTTGTTTTTCATTGAAGAGAGAAAAAGTAACACAGGTGATTAGGGTTTGAAAACAAGCATTTGAGTGTGATGTTCTGGAAACGAGATACCATCTTTCAGCAAGATCAATGCCTAACGCTGATACAGGTCAATCTGAGCTTGAAGAGCCTGCATGAATGGCGCCCCACATCCTTATGTTGTACCACACCAGGAAATCTTGCAAATGGTCATTGGTTTTCCGTCCAAGTGTTGACAGAAGGCGTACTCTTCCTCTGTGATGTTTCATTTTTGAGTTTGCTAAAAAAAAGCGGCGTCGAGGTGGGAGGAGACGTTTCTTTCAGTTTGTCCAAATGGTCATGTACTCATAACAAAAGTACCCTTTTGGTTCCTCCACCCCAATGCTTTGAGATATTTGGAATATGAAAATCAGGGGCCAAAAAAGTTGCAAATGTTCCCAAAAACTTGAGTTTCTGCTGGTGATACACATGTATTGATTGTTGCGTTTCACAAACACTTGAAAGGGAGTTTTGCTTTTTTGACTTTTTGTTTTTTTTCCTCCTGCCTCTTCTTCGGGGGCCTCTCCTACCCCCTCCTCCTCTTTCATCTCTTCCTCTTCCCCCAGCTCCTCGCAAATCAAACCCATTGGTTGGTCCGTCTAATTTCCTCTACATTGTCTTGTAATTAGCAGTCCTATCCATAAAACCTCTGAATCAAATCGTGAGTTTGTGACATTGAGGTCATACTTGGAAGAATAAACCCCACCACGGGCAGTTCGTGGAGGTACCTCGTACAGTTTTTCTTTCAAGGAATGGAGCGGAATGTGGTGAGAGTTTTCAGATCGTCACTGCGAGGTTCAATCATGGCTTCTAACGTATCAAACGCATCTGTCAAATGTTCACGGAGAAGAGAAAAGGAGGTTTCTGAATTGTTTCCAAATACTTCAACCATGGTGTCAACGAGTTTGCGGGATCCCCCTCACTCAACGAAAACAACGAGGCTCTTCAAACCCAGGTAGTTGGAAGCGACAGCGTACAGAGAGGGGAACGTGTTCTAGCTGTGTATGTCATGCTGAGTCGTGCTTTGTTTTGTTTTGCGGGTAAGTATCGGTCCTCGTAGCACACTTCAAGGCAAAAGTTGCTCTGTAAGGAAAAAACGAAATCAGGATCAACAGAAATACCATAACGACAGAGTTGTTTTGCAAAACACCGATTCGGATGGTGTGTACACCCTCTTTGTATGTGTGTTGAGTTGACTGCCCTTGACAACGTGTTCTCGTGTTTGTTTAGCTCCCCTATGCGTTGCCACAGTTTGTCACATTTGGAACAAGCTAGCGCCTGTCCTAACTTGTCAATGTCAATGCTGTGCATAAAATGATGTTTGGTACCCATCTTTAAGCGTGTCTGCATGTTTGTAATCACTGGACGACAAGGATCGAGGCAGGGGGTGTTTGCTTTTCATCAAAGTTCAACACATCACATTGTCTGAAACATCGCTTCAAACCGAGCCCAACTCTAACAGGAGTAATGCCTGGAAAATGTTATGGTGGGTGATTACACCTACCCATGCTGAATAGAGAGCTTGGATTTGTTTTTGTTAGGGCATGTACAGAAGCGCCTTGGAGGAGGCGAGACAACGAAAGAAACAAAGTCCGTCGTTGTAAACAAAAAACCTGGTGTTCATCCTTTTTGCAGCGTGTTCAGAAAATGATTGTTGGCAATGTTTGTCAGGCAGTGAGTCACAGCCACAAACAATCGGAAAGTCTGGTAGAGGGTAATCATAGAAAGATGTAGACATGGCCTGAACAGTAGTAACGAGTGTTGGGTGGTTTCTCTTGAAAACATGTCCAAATGTCATGACCACGCAAGTCAGAAAAGTCTCTGTGCGTCTGATTGGCAAGACTAAGAACCTCTTGTCTTTTTGTCAGGAAGTTCTCTGCCAACCTCAATCGTTCTGTGTCGTTCCTTTAGAGGTACTGTCTCCGTTGTCCCATTCCTTCCAACGGCTCCTCGGTCTCATAATGACCGCCGCCACACCCACCCCACGCGGTTTATGTTCTGATAGTATTGATTAAGACCCGCAGCCCTAAGCTCTTTGTTCTTTGTTTCATGAGACACCTGCCTTTGACCTTGGCGCGATGTTTAAATACCACACCCCAGGTTCTTTTGTCTGTGTATTGGAAATTAAAAATGGCCGCAGCCCCTAAGTTCTTTGTTCTTTGTTCTTGACACGCCTGCCTCTGGCCTTGGCGCGTGTTTCAAATACGTCAAGTGGTACACCCAGCTGAACATTGCGCGCATGTTTCAAATTCGTCACGTGGTACACCCAGCTGAACTTGGGCGTGTTTCAAATCCTCATCAGAGTACAGCCACCCCCACGAAGCACGCGGTCTTCGGAAACCTCTCATTCGTAAGTACTTTTTTTGTCTTCTCTCTATCTCTCTCTCTTAACACCGCGCCATCACACCGCCATCGCCACCCATCACCCTCTATGTGTGTGTTTTTCTGTTCTGTGTGTCTGTCTGTTTGTTTGGCCGTCTATGTTTGTGTCTGTGATCTGTTTGTTTTCTTTCGACCACTTGGAAAATAAAGGGGAAACCCCAAATTGTGTGTCAATCAAGAGCGTGTTCCTCTTTAATGGCCTCCTGTTTGATATTCCACTTGGATGCTATAACACGAGGATGAGGTAACAGTCAAACGGGGACTTGATGGAACAATGCTCTTCTCAGCATCATCATCATCCTAAGCATCATCACTGTCATCACGCCGTCCTCTGTCTAAACACGCCTACTGGTCAGCGGACAACCACGCAGGCAAGGAGAAAACATTTTAAAAAAAAAAAAAACCCACGGGTCACATCGATCCGCAGCGCGCGCAGCAACACGAAAACACCCCCATCTATTTTTAACCACTACGTCGCAAACAACACCCCACAAACAACAAAGGACTCAAACACATTTTTTTTAACGCAACATTATCGATAGTGGACTCCCACGCTGATCCTTGACCCGACACCGACTCTATGCGACCCACTAGCCGCACCACCTGCCGCCCGGCCACCTGCGCCTATTCGCCATGCGCACTCCACTTCCGGTGGAGATCACTCAGAGATCCCCTTTTAAGGCATGAACAGTCCTGACCCTATACTGATGTACATTTGTTGTAAAAACACGGGACAGGGTTTGCACGAGGGGTGGGTGTACAGAGTGGCTATACAAAGGGGGGGGAGGGGGGTTGATGTATAGTTGCTGTACACAGGGAGTGGCTTACACAGGGAGTGGCTTACACAGGGAGTGGCTTCACAGGGAGTGGCCTTAACAGGGAGTGGTTACACAGGGAGTGGCTTACAAAGGGGAGTGGTTGCACACATGTTTTCATTTGTCTTCAGTGTTGCTGACTTGCCTGAAGAAGAGCAAAGAGGTCCCAACACATCGTGTTACGTCTTGTCGTTTATTTGTCTCTTGAGTTCAGTGGGTGCAGTAATTCTTCTTTTAAGTTTGTTTCAATTTCTGCTTGCAGTCACCTCATTTTGAAAACTGGGGGGAAAGGAAGGAATTAAGGAAGGAAGGAAGGAAGGAAGGAAGGAAGGAAGGAAGGGAAAGGGAAAGGGAAAGGGAAAGGGAAAGGGAAAGGGAAGAAAGAAGGAAAAGGAAAGGGAAAGGTGGAAGGAAGGAAAGGAAGGAAGGAAGGAAGGAAGAAAGGAAGGAAAAGGAAGGAAGAAAACCCCCGGGGTCACAAAGGGGAAAGACACTGCCACTGTTTTATCTTCTCTCCATCCCCCATTCGCTTCACGCATGTTTCTACCGTTTCCGTTTGGCCAGCATTTCAGCAGACGCACAGCGTTGCAGATGACGTTGATGCCCTCGTGGATGAAATGGGACCTCTTCCAGCGTGGACAGCGATTTGAAACGATTGTGGCCCATGCTTCTTCAGGCGTGTACAGAGCCAGGACACAGGTCTCCACTGGCACCCCAAAAAATTACCTGGACCAACCACACAGTTTTTACCTCCATGGGGGCTACCAGAAAATGTGTAAAGAGCGGGAAAGGCAGAGGTCTAGGGGCCACACAGGTTCTGGCAGTTTTAAATGGGGCAGTGCCCCCTGAAGTGAGAGAAAACCACATTTCTGAAGTCGCACAGTTGCAAAGTGAGGTGACGGGCAGGCGGAGGTCAATCACGTTGAAGGCAAATGAAAGGCTGCTGTTGAATTTTTAAGCGGAACATCAGGCCTGACATTAGAGCTAAAGTTCTTCATGATTACATAAAACACAACTAAAATGCAATTTCTGGAAGAAAATGAAGATCACTTTTCTCTTTTTTTTGTTTTGTTTTAAATTTAATTTAAAACATATCTTTATTCCCCTTTTAAATTCCTTACACTGTGACTGTATTCTGACGTGAAGAGGTATCATGATTGTCTTCTGAAGTCAATATGAGTTACACTCCTGATTTTGAAGTCACTGGGAAAAATAGAGCTACTACATGAATGCATTTTGGCAGCGGCTGCAGTTTTTTTGGTTTAAGAAGCCACAATACAGGTTTCAAAGGTAAAGTCTTGGCATTTAACTTGAATCGCCACAAGAGGAATGAAGGGCACTTTAAAAATTTTCTGTCACTATTTGAAATCTTCTGACGTTGAAGGGCTTCAAACAGAAATGGAACAGAAAGCCACCTCTGGGGTCATCCATCTTCCATTTTTTATCATTTTCTATCGGCCTTCCCACTGCCATTGGTTTTGCATGTCTTTCTCCCCTCCTCTAGCCCTGGACCTCGCCCTTTTGTCAAAACAGCTTGTAACAATTGTTCTGCTGTCAGACCTCGCCTTTTGTCAAAAACAGCATTTTTAAACAATTGTTCTGCTGTCAGACCTCGCCTTTTGTCAAAAACAGCATTGTAACAATTGTTCTGTGTCAGACCTCGCCTTTGTTCAAAACAGCATTGTAACAATTGTTCTGCTGTCAGACTTTGTCTTTTGTCAAAAACAGCATTGTAACAATTGTTCTGCTGTCAGACATCGCCTTTTGTCAAAACAGCATTTTAACAAATTTTTCTGCTGTCAGACCCCGCCTTTTGTCAAAAACGGCATTGTAACAATTGTTCGCTGTCAGACATCGCCTTTTGTCAAAACAGCATTGTAACAATTGTTCTGCTGTCGACCTCGCCTTTTGTCAAAAAAAGGCATTTTTACAATTGTTCTGCTGTCAAGCCAACATGTTGAACATCGATGAGGTGTCGAATCAACCTGAAGGAAGTGGAGCATTTGTACCTCTAGCTGGAAGAGTGAGAATGAGTGCATTGTGCTGTCCAATTTAGACTCTTCTTTTAAAATTCTTTGCTCTCAAATTTAAAAAAAAAAAAAAAAAAAACATTGCTGGCACCCGCCTTTATCAAAAACACGTCAAATCAGACATAACCGGCACAGTAGCACCATGTATCACACTAAAAGAGTGAAGGTTTGTGCCCATTGCAGTCATACTGCACATCACTCAATCAAGGTAAAAAAACTTTGGTTTCTCTGTTATTCCCCTCGTTATAAAATTTCTGGCCCCTAATTAATTCGGCTATATTTTAGCTCACTCAACAACAAAAAAAAGAAGACCCAAACATTCTTTTTTTTTCTTTTAAGATGAATTGGGGTAGAAATTTGAGATCTCTCCAAGATGGACATTAATGGCAAATGAACATCTATTTTTAAAAAACTTCTCTTCCCCCCCTTCCCCTCTCCCTTCCTTGTTATAAAGTGTGCCAAAAAATGTGGTGGAAGCATGAATTCTCAGAATGATTTCCAACACAGAAAGTTCTTAGAAAAAACAAAGAAAAACGGGAAAGAGGATTGGTCAGAGGTGTTCACAGGTGATATATATACAAATTAAAAATTTCGAGTGAAATTGTTGAAAAACCAAAGAGTGAAAGGTGAACAAATCCTGTTCTATTTTTACTTTGTCTTCAAAGTGTAAGCATATATGTTAAATCCCAGCATGAGGGACCACAGTTTTAAAACACATTGTTAAATCCCAAAGCATGATGACAAAGTTTTAAAAAAATTTACTGTTAAACCCCCAGCACTGATGACCAATGTTATAAAATTTATTGTTAACCCCCAGCACTGAGACCAAAGTGTTAAAAACACATACTGTTAAACTCCCAGCACTGATGACCAATGTTAAAAAACCCCTATTGTTAAACCCCCAGCACTGATGACCAATGTTTAAAGCACATATTGTTAAACTCCCAGCACTGACGACCAATGTTAAAACACATATTGATAAACTCCCAGCACTGATAAACCAAGTGTAAAACACATATTTTTTAAACTCCCAGCACTGTGACAATGTTAAAAACAATATTGTTAACTCCCAGCACCGATGACCAAAGTGTAAAACACATTTGTTAAACTTCCAGCACTGATGACCAATGTTAAAACACATATTGTTAAAAACCAGCACTGTGACCAAAGTGTAAAAAACACTTATTGTTAAACTCCCAGCACTGATGCCCAATTTTTAAAACATTTATTGTTAAACTCCCAGCACTGATGACAATGTTAAAACACATATTTTTTAAACTCCAGCACTGATGACCAAAGTGTAAAACACATACTGTTAAACTCCGCACTGATGACCAATGTTTAAAAAACATATTGTTAAACTCCAGCACTGAGGACCAAAGTGTAAAACACATATTGTTAACTCCCAGCAGTGATCACAAAAAGTTTTTAAAAAAATATTGTTAAATTTCCCAGCACTGATGACCAATGTTAAAACACTTTTACTGTTAAACTCCCAGCACTGATGACCAAGTGTAAAAACACATTACTGTTAAAACTCCCAGCACTGTTGACCAATGTTAAAACACATATTGTTAAACTCCCGGGCACTGATGCCAATTTTAAAAAAACACATATTGATAAACTCCAGCACTGAGGACCAAAGTGTAAAAAAACACTATTGTTTAAACTCCCAGCACTGTTGACCAATGTTAAAAACATATTGTTAACTCCCTGCACTGATGACCAATGTTAAACACATATTGTTAAACTCCCAGCACTGATGAACCAAATGTTAAAACACTTATTGTTAAACTCCAGCACTGATGACCAAAGTGTAAAAACATACTGTCTGCATGTGACCAAAGTGTAAAACACATACTGTTAAACTCCCAGCATGATGACCAAAGTTTTAAAACACATATTGTTAAACTCCCGCACTGATGCCCAATGTTAAAACACATATTGTTAAACTCCCGCACTGTGGACCAATTTTAAAAACACATATGTTAAAACCCAGCACTGATGACCAAGTTTTAAAACACATATTGTTAAATCCCAGCACTGTGACCAATGTTTAAAACACATATTGTTAAACTCCCAGCACTGATGACCAATGTTAAAAACCATATTGTTAAACCCCCAGCATGATGACCAATTTTTAAAACACATACTGTTAAAATCCAGCACTGATGACCAATGTTAAAAAACACATATTGTTAAACTCCCAGCCCCGATGACCACAGTGTTAAAACACATATTGTTAAACTCCCAGCACTGATGCCCAATGTTAAAACACATACTGTTAAACTCCAGCACTGATGACCAATGTTAAAAAAATTTACTGTTAAACCCCCAGCACTGATGACCAATGTTAAAAACCACATTTGTTAAATCCCAGCACTGATGACCAAAGTGTAAAAACATCTGTTAAACTCAGCACTGATGACCACAGTGTAAAACACATACTGTTAAACTCCAGCATGATGCCACAGTGTAAAAACACATACTTTTACACTCCAGCACTGATGACCACAGTGTAAAACACTTACTGTTAACTCCCAGCACTGATGACCACGTGTAAAAACTTTACTGTTAAACTCCCAGCAGTGACCACATTTGTAAACCATACTTTTTAAATCCGCACTGATGACCAAAGTGTAAAACACTACTGTTAAACCCCCAGCATTGAGGGACCAATGTTAAAACCATATTTTTTAAACTCCCAGCATGATGACCACAGTGTAAAACACTTTACTGTTAAACTCCCAGCTTTGATGACCAATTTTTAAAAACATATTGTTAAACTCCCAGCACTGATGACCAAGTGTAAAACACATACTGTTAAACTCCCAGCATTGTGACCAATGTTAAAACACATTGTGTTAAACTCCAGCATGAGGGACCAATGTTAAAACATATTGTTAAACTCCCAGCACTGATGACCAAAAGTGTAAAACACTTACTGTTAAACTCCCAGCTGTCAGGCTCACGGAAAGAAAAAATGTTAAGTGCTGTGTAGTTAAAAGATTAAGCGCGAGCGAAGGGAGTTAAATGTGTGAAAAGGAAACGGCATAGGATTGTGTTCTTAAAGGGCAGGTCATTTCCCTTTGTTTTGAATGTGAGATGTTTTAAAGAAAAAATTGGGTAAAAAAGCTAAACACACTGGGAAGTGAGTGAGGAGAGAGATTCGAGCAACAGCGCTGATTGAATGGAAAAGAGGCCGCAACTGTCAGGCCCATTTAATACAGACATGAGTCTGTAACTGCTAACGCATGTATTTTGCTAGGGAGTGATTCAGAGAGAGTAAGTATTTGATACAACTTTAAGGAGCTATGGAATTTCCCTGTCTTTGTTTTGTTTTTCCATGTCGATCGGGGAAATTGAGAATCGAAATTATTTTGTAAAAGTTTTTTATGTTGGATTGCTGCAACTGTGTGCAGTATAGTCATCATAGTTATTTTGTTTTTTTGCTACGCCGTTATGGTACCCGGTAGCGAAGTAGACGAGGCTGTGACTGGGGGAAAGTCAGGTGAGCTACGGGAGACCATACCCCCCTGTCAGAAAGATGTCGGATGGAACAGCCAGAGACAGCCGACATAGTGGTAGGTTTGTCCAAACGTGAAGAGGCAAAGTCGGAGATTCACCATAGAATTATGCTCTGAGGAAACCCGTGGAAAGGGTAGGTGGAAACCTATGTTTGTGTCCACCAGAGACAGTTGTAAATCAAGGATGAGGAATGATGGACGTGAAAATTTGTGATGAATGACCCAGGGGATTAAAAAGCGAAATATGACCTGTGACCAGTCGGAATAATAATCCACCAGTGCTGTGTATGAAAATGGGGAAAAGAGGAGACAACTGGGGAAACGAAATTTTAACAATGGTTTTTTAGCGCCCTTGTGATTTGTTTGGAGTCGGATGCATGTTTTTGTAATGGAGTTTTGGCTGTATTTCATGCTTGCATATATGAATGTTTGTGCGTGAATCAGCAGCTGCACCAGCACTGAAGACCAAAGTGTAAAAACCCACATATTGTTAACTCCCAGCACTGATGACCAAAGTATTTAAACATTATTGTTAAACTCCCGCACTGATGACCAAAGTGTAAAAACATTGTTAAACTCCCAGCACTGATGACCAAAGTGTAAAACACTTTACTGTTAAAACTCCAGCACTGATTGACCAAAGTGTAAAACACTTATTGTTGAACTCCCAGCACTGATGACCAATGTTAAAAACATACTGTTAAACCCCCAGCACTGATGACCAAAGGGGTTAAAAACACTTATTGTTGAACTCCAGCACTGATGACCATTTTTTTAAAGCACATATTGTTAAACCCCCAGCACTGACGCCCATGTTTAACATTATTGTAAACTCCCAGCACTGATGGCCAATTTTAAAAACCACATATTGTTAAATCCCAGCACTGATGCCCAATGTTAAAACACTTATTGTTAAACTCCCAGCAATGATGACCAAAGTGTAAACACATACTGTCAGCACTGATGACCAAAGTTTTTAAAACAATACTGTTAAATCCCAGCACTGATGACCAAGTGTAAAACACATATTGTTAAACTCCCAGCATGTTGACCAATGTTAAAACACATATTGTTAAACTCCACCCTTGATGCCCAATGTTAAAACACATACTGTTAAACTCCAGCACCGAGGGACCAAAGTGTAAAATACATATTGTTAAAACTCCCAGCACTGATGCCCAATGTTAAAACACATATTGTTAAACTCCCAGCACTGATGACCAATGTTAAAAACCATATTGTTAAACCCCCAGCACTGATGACCAATTTTTAAAACACTTACTGTTAAACTCCCAGCACTGATGCCAATGTTAAAACACTTATTGTTAAACTCCCAGCACTGATGCCCAATGTTACACATATTGTTAACTCCAGCACTGATGACCAATTTTAAAATACACTATTGTTAAACTCCCAGACCGTGTGACCACAGTGTAAAACCACATATTGTTAAACTCCCAGCACTGATGACCAATGTTAAAACAATACTGTTAAACTCCCAGCATGATGACCAATGTTTAAAACCCCATACTGTTAAAACTCCCAGCACTGTTGACCATTGTTAAAACACCTATTGTTAAACTCCCAGCACTGATGACCAAAGTGTAAAACACATCTGTTAAACTCCCAGCACTGATGACCACAGTGTAAAAACACTTTACTGTTAACTCCCAGCATGATGACCACAGTGTAAAACACATACTTTTAACTCCAGCACTGATGACCACGTGTTAAAAACCATACTGTTAAACTCCCAGCACTGATGACCACAGTGTAATCACATACTGTTAAACTCCAGCACTGATGACCAAAGTTTTAAACACATATTGTTAAAGCCCCGCCTGATGCCCACAGTGTAAAACACATACTGTTAAACTCCCAGCACTGATGACCAATGTTAAAACACATATTGTTAAACTCCGCATGATGCCCAAAGTGTAAAACACATACTGTTAAACCCCCAGCTGTCAGGCTCACGGAAAGAAAATGTTAAGTCCCTGTGTAGTTGAAAGATTAAGCGCGAGCGAAGGGAGTTAAATGTGTGAAAAGGAAACGGGTAGGATTGTCGTCTTAAAGGGCAGGTCACTTCCTTTGTTTTTGAATGTGAGATGTGTTAAGAAAAAAGGGGGTAAAAGCTAAACACACTGGAAGTGAGTGAGGAGAGTGATTCGAGCAACAGCGCTGATAGAAGGGGAAAGAGGCCGCCAACTGTCAGGCCCATTTAATACAGACATGAGTCTGTAACATGCTACACATGTATTTTGCAGGGAGTGATTCAGACAGAGTAAGTATCTGACACCACTTTAAGGGCTATGAAAGTTCCTGTCTTTGTTTTTTTTTTCCTTTGTCGATCGTGGAAATTGGGAATCAAAAATTATTTTGTAAAATGTGTTATGTTGGATTGCTGCTAACTGGGGTGCAGTATAGTCATCATAGCTCTTTTTTGTTTTCTAGCTACGCCGTTATGGTGCGGTTAGCGAAGTAGACGAGGCTGTGACTGGAGGGAAAGTCGGGTGAGCTACGGGAGCCATACCCCCTGCCAGAAAGATGTCGGAAGGAACAGCCAGAGACAGCCAGATAGTGGTGGCTGTCCAAACGTGAAGAGGCGAAGTCGGAGATCACCATAGAATTATGCTCTGAGGAAACCAGTGGAAAGGGTAGGTGGAAACCCTATGTTTGATGTCCACCAGAGACAGTTGTAATTAAAGGGAAAGGGAAGGGAGGACGTGATAATTTGTGATGAATGACCCCAGGGGATTATAAAGCGAAATATGACCTGTGACCAGTCGGAATAAAAATCCCCCCAGTGCTGTGTATAAAAATGGGAGAAGAGGAGACACGGGGGGAAAACAAAATTTTAACAACGGGTATTTGCGCCTTGTGATTTGTTTGGAGTCGGATGCATGCTGTGTAATGGGTTTTGGCTGTATTCATGTATGCATATATGAATGTTTGTGCAGTGAATGAGCGCCTGACACCAGCGTGATGACCAAGTGTAAAACTATTGTTAAACTCCCAGCACTGATGACCAAAGTATAAAACACATATTGTTAAACTCCCAGCACTGTTGACCAAAGTTTTAAAACACATTGTTAATCCCAGCACTGATGACCAAAGGTAAAAACACATACTTTTTAAACTCCCAGCACTGATGACCAAAGTGTAAAACACATATTGTTAAAACCCAGCACTGATGTGCCCAAATTTGTTAAAAACACATACTGTTAAACTCCCAGCATGATGACCAATGTTAAAAACATACTGTTAAACACCCAGCACCGATGACCAATGTTTAAAACACATTACTGTTAAACTCCCAGCAGGGATGACCAATGTTAAAAACAATTGTTTAAACTCCCGCACTGGTTGACCAATTTTTAAAACACATACTGTTAAACTCCCAGCACCGAGGGACCATGTTAAAAACATATTGTTAAACTCCCAGCAGCGTGATCAAGTTAACACATACTGTTAAACTCCAGCACTGAGGGCCCAATGTGTAAAAACACATACTGTTAATACTCCCAGCACTGATGACCAATGTTAAAAACACTTACTGTTAAACCCCCAGCACCGTTTTACCACAGTGTAAAACACATATTGTTAAACTCCCAAACACGATGCCCCACAGTGTAAAAAAAATACTGTTAAACTCCCAGCGCGATGACCACAGTGTAAAACACTTTCTGTTAAACTCCCAGCACTGTGGACCAATGTTAAAAATTATGTTAAACTCCCAGCACTGATGCCCAAATGTGTAAAAACACTACTGTTAAACTCCCTGACCGATGGACCAATGTTAAAACACACACTGTTAAACCCCCAGCACTGATGACCAATTTTTACACATATTGTTAAACTCCCAGCACTGATGACCAATGTTAAAACATACTGTTAAATCTGCACCGATGACCTTTTGTTAAAACACATACTTTTAAACTCCAGCATGATGACCAATGTTAACACATATTTTTAAAACTCCCGCACTGATGACCAATGTTAAAACACATACTGTTTAAACTCCCAGCACTGATGACCAATGTTAACACATATTTTAAAACTCCCAGAAATGATGCCAATGTTAAACACATATTGTTAAAATCCCTGCACCGATGACCAATGTTAAAACACACATTGTTAAAAACCCCCTGTACCGTTGACCCAGTGTAAAACACATATTGTTAAACTCCCAGAAATGTTGCCAATGTTTAAAACACATATTGTTAAACTCCCGCACTGAGGACCAATGTTAAACACATATTGTTAAACTCCCAGCACTGATGACCACAGTGTAAAAACATTACTGTTAAACTCCCCGCCCCGATGACCAATGTTAAAACACATATTGTTAAATCCCAGCACTGAGGGACCAAAGTGTAAAAACACTTACTGTTAAACTCCAGCATGATGACCACAGTGTAAAACACATATGTTAAACTCCCAGCACTGATGACCACAGTTTTAAAAACACATACTGTTAAACTCCAGCACTGATGACCACAGTGTTAAAACAAATACTGTTAAACTCCAAGCACTGATGACCACAGTGTAAAACACTTTACTGTTAAACTCCCAGCACTGATGACCAAAGTGTAAAACACATATTGTTAAAACTCCCAGCACTGTGACCAAAGTGTAAAACACTTACTGTTAAACTCCAGCATTGATGCCAATGTTAAAACACTTTATTGTTAAATTTCCCAGCACTGATGCCACATTTGTAAAACACTACTGTTAAACTCCCAGCATTGATGACCAATGTTAAAACACATTTGTTAACCCCCGAATGATGACCAAAGTGTAAAAACACATACTGTTAAACTCCCGCATTGATGACCAATGTTAAAACACATGCTTTTTAAACCCCCGCACTGATGACCAATGTTAAAACACTTATTGTTAAACTCCCAGCACTGATGAAAAAAGTGTAAAAACATACTTTTAAACTCCCAGCTGTCAGGCTCACGGAAAGAAAAATGTTAAAGTGCCTGTTGTATTTGAAAGATTAAGCGCGAGCGAAGGGAGTTAAATGTGTGAAAAGGAAACGGCATAGGATTGTCGTTTTTAAAGGGCAGGTACTTCCTTTGTTTTGAATGTGGTGTGTTAAGAAAAATGGGTTAAAAAGCTAAACACACTGGAAGTTGAGTGAGGAGAGAGATTCGGCAACAGCGCTGATAGAATGGAAAAGAGGCCCCCAACTGTCAGGCCCCATTTAATACGGGACTTGAGTCTGTAACATGCTTACGCATGTATTTTGTTTAGGGGGCGATTCAGACAGAGGAAGTTTTGATACCACTTTAAGGAGTATGAAAGTTCCCGTCTTTGTTTTGTTTTATCCATGTCGATCGTGAAATTGGGAATAAAAATTATTTTGTAAAGTGTTTATGTTTGGATTGTGTTTAACTGTGTGCAGTATAGTCATCATGCTTATTTTGTTTTCTAGCTACCCCGTTATGGTTAGCGGTAGCAAAGTAGACGAGGCTGTGACTGGGGGAAAGTCGGGTGAGCTACGGGAGCCTACCCCCTGCAGAAAGATGTCGGAAGGAACAGCCAGAGACAGCCAGACATAGGGGTAGGCTGTCCAAACGTGAAGGGGCAAAGTCGGAGATCACCATAGAATTATGCTCTGAGGAAAACCCAGTGGAAAGGGTAGGTGGAAACCTATGTTTGATGTCCACCAGGGACAGTTGTAATTAAAGGAAGAGGAAGAAGGACGTGATAATTTGTGATGACCGGGACCCCAGGAGGATTTTTAAGCGAAATATGACCTGTGACCAGTCGGAATAATAATCCCACCAGTGCTGGTGTATGAAAATGGGAGAAGAGGAGACACTGGGGGAAACGAAATTTAACAACTGGTATTTAGGCCTTGTGATTTGTTTGGAGTCGGATGCATGTTGTGAAAATGGAGTTTTGGCTGTATTCATGCATGCATATATGAATGTTTGTGCGGTAAATCAGCAGCCTGACACCAGCATGATGACAAAGTGTAAAAACCCACATATTGTTAAACTCCGCACTGATGACCAAAGTATAAAACACATATTGTTAAACTCCCAGCACTGATGACCAAAGTGTAAAACACATTGTTTTAAACTCCAGCACTGATGACCAAAGTGTAAAAACACTACTTTTTAAACTCCCAGCATGATGACCAAAGTGTAAAACACATATTGTTGAACTCCCAGCACTGATGACCAATGTTAAAAAAATACTGTTAAACTCCCAGCACAAATTTGACCAATGTTAAAACACATACTGTTAAACTCCCGCACCGATGACCAATGTTAAAAACACTACTGTTAAACCCCCAGCCCCGATGACCAATGTTAAAACACATATTGTTAAACCCCAGCACTGATGACCAATGTTAAAACACTTTACTGTTAAACTCCAGCCCCGATGACCATGTTAAAAACACTATTGTTAAACTCCAAGCAGCGATGACCACAGTGTAAAACACATACTGTTAAACTCCCAGACCGATGACCCAGGGGTAAAACACATACTGTTAAACTCCCGCACTGATGACCACAGTGTAAAACACATTTTGTTAAACTCCCAGCACTGATGACCAATGTGTAAAACACATATGTTAAACCCAGCACTGGGGACCATGTTAAAACACATACTGTTAAACTCCCAGCACCGATGACCACAGTTTTAAACACATTTGTTAAACTCCCAACCCCGATGACCTCAGTGTAAAACACATACTGTTAAACTCCGCAGCGATGACCACAGTTTTAAAAAACATTACTTTTAAAACTCCCAGCACTGATGACCAATGTTAAACATACTGTTAACTCCCAGCACTGATGACCACAGTGTAAAAAACTACTGTTAAACTCCCAGCACTGATGACCAATTTTTTAAAACCCACATACTGTTAAACTCCCAGCACTGATGACCACAGTGTAAAACACTTTACTGTTAAACTCCCAGCACTGATGACCACAGTGGAAAACATATTGATAAACTCCCAGCACTGATTGACCAATGTTAAAGCAAAATATTGTTAAACCCCCAGCACTGACGACCAATTTTTAAACACATATTGATAAACTCCAGCACTGATGGCAATGTTAAAACACATTATTTTTAAACTCCCAGCACTGATGACCAATTTTTTAAAAACATTATTGTTAAACTCCCAGCATGATGACCAAAGTTTTAAACACATACTGTCAGCACTGATGACCAAAGTGTAAAACAATACTGTTAAACTCCAGCACTGATGACCAATGTTTAAAACACATATTGTTAAACTCCCGCACTGATGACCAATGTTAAAACACATATTGTTAAACTCCCAGCATGATGACCAATGTTAAAAAACATTACTGTTAAACTCCCAGCACCGATGACCAAAAGTGGTAAAACACATATTGTTAACTCCCAGCACTGATGACCAATGTTTAAACACATATTGTTAAACTCCCAGCACTGATGACCAATGTTAAAACACTTATTGTTAAACCCCCAGCATGATGACCAATGTTAAAACACATATTGTTAAACTCCCAGCACTGATGCCCCAATGTTTAAAACCTATTGTTAAACTCCCAGCATTTGATGACCAATGTTAACACATATTGTTAAACTCCCAGCATGATGACCAATTTTAAAAAACAATTTGTTTAAAACTCCCAGCACGTTTGACCACAGTGAAAAACACATATTGTTAAAACTCCAGCACTGATGACCAATGTTAAAACAAACTGTTAACTCCAAGCACTGATGACAATGTTAAAAAAACATACTGTTAAACTCCAGCACTGATGCCCAATGTTAAAACACATATTGTTAAACTCCAGCACTGATGACCAAAGTGAAAAACACATACTGTTAAACTCCAGCATGATGACCACAGTGTAAACACATACTGTTAAACTCCCGCACTGATGACTTCTTGACTTATTCCCTTTGGCCCCTAGTGGAGCATAGGTCATCCACGAGCCTTTTCCATCTCTGCCTGTCCCGGGCGGCGATTTCCCAGCTGGCCCCAGGAATAGCCCAGTCGAGTTGTCTCCACCTCCGTTGATCTTCTCCAGGTGGTGCGTGGTCGGCCTCTCTTGCTTTCTTCCCTGTGGGTTCCATCGCAAGGCATGGCGGAGAACGCTTTGGGTGCTGGTTTTCTGAGGGTATGGCCAGCCAGCCCCACTTCCTGCGCTTAATTTGATCTTCAATGGGCTCTTGTCGGCTCTTCTCCACAAGTCTTCATTTGTGACCATGTCCCGCCACCTGATGCGATAGATGTACCTCAAGCTCTGTTCACAAAGGTCTGCAGGCGGTGTGTCGATGGCTTGGTGGTGCGCCGTTTCACGGCATAGGAAGCACCAGACTTCACATTTGTGTTGAAGATGCGGATCTTTGGGTTTTTGCAGAGATGGTGTGTGAGGTCCCGGGCAGGTCGGAGCATCTTGAAAGCTGCGGATGCCTTGCCTATTCTTGTTTGGATGTCTTTGTCTGTGCCCCGTCCTTGCTGACAATTTCTGCCGAGGTATGTGAAGTGTCGAGTTCTCTAGGTTTCTCTGTTGGTTTCTTATTGTTGTCGTTGGCCTCATTGATCCTCATTCACCCTGGTTTTTGCCTTACTGATCTTCAGTCCTGTTCGTGCGGCAGTACTGTCCAGGGCAGCGGTTTTTCTCCTGCATGTGGCTGTGACGGTTTGGGACAGGAGGGCAACATCATCGGCAAAGTCAATGTCTTCCAGCTGGGAGGTCAGGGTCCATGGATGCCTCGTTGATGGTCTTGTATGTTCTTTCCAGATCCAGTCAATGGCAATCAGGAACAGGAACGGTGAGAGCAGGCAGCCCTGGCGAACGCCGTCAAGATGTCAAATGGGTTTCCCTCAGGGATCAACCCTTTTACCACTTGGCATGTTGATGGTTTATATGCTGCTCGGATGAGGTTTTGACTTCTCTGGTACGCCATGGTGGGAAAGAAGCTTCCAGAGGGTTGGTCTGTCGATGCTATCAAAGGCCTTCTCGAAGTGACGAAAGGGGACATTACAGGGGCGAGGTTCCATTCCAGTGATGCTCGATGATGATACGGAGAGCAGTATCTGGTTGTGCATGATCTTTCACTGCGGAATCCAGCTTTTTCTTTTCTCAGCTTTTTGTCGATTTTTGTCTTTCAGCCGCTCGAGGATGATTCTGTTGAAGACCTTTCCCGGGGATGCTGAGCAGTGTAATGCCTCTCCAGTTCTTGCACTCCTTTAGGTTTCCTTTCTTAGGGAGCTTAATAAGGTGTCCGTGCTTCCAGTCTTGGGGTAGTTCTTCGGTCTCCCAAACTTTCTTGAAAAGTTCATGAAGCATATTGATGGTTGCTTCGCTGCCAGTTTTGATTGCTTCTGGTGGGATATTGTCAGGGCCCGGTGCTTTTTTGTTCTTGAGGTGTCGGATGGCCCTTTCCGGATCTCTTCCTTGGTAGGGGGGTTGGTGTTGATGTCTAGTGGTGTCTCGGAGGGTGGTATGTCTGGTGGATCTGGTGGTGCTGGCCGGTTGAGGAGCTCCTGGAAGTGTTCTTTCCAGCGGTGCAACTGGGCATTGGGTTGGTGAGTGTGTTCCCGTCCTTGTCCTTCACAGGTGCCTCTGTCACTGTCGACTCCCGCTAACTTCGTGTTTTTTGTCATTACAGCTCCTTCATGGTTCTTCTGTCCGGCTGCTTTTTCTGCTTCTTCTGCCAGGTTCTCTGCATAGCTTCTCTTGTCCCGTCTTATGCTTCTCTTCACTTCTTTGGTGCTTATGTGTTGCAGTTTCTGTGCCTCTGCCCTTACTTGCTCTGGTCTTGCTTATGTTGACTGTTGCTTTCCTATCTTTTCTCTCTTTCCTTTTTCCCCAGTGTTTTCTGTGACATCCAGGGCTTGTGGGCTCTTGTCTTCTTTCCAGAATCTTCTCACATGTTTCGCTAAGCACTGTCTTTGATTGTTCCCCGAGCTGTTCTACTGATGACTCTTCATCGACAAGGGATGCTAATGTGTCAAATCTGTTGGAAGTTCCACATTGAAGCTGTCTTTTGTCTGCAGGTCTTTTAGCATGTCCCGTTGAATTGTTCCCTGGCTTGTTGGTCTTCCCGGCATGTCTCTTCAGCTTGAACTTGAACTTCCCACAACAAGGTGATGGTCCGATCCAACATTGCCCCTATCATTGCTCTGACTTTCCCGTAGTGACCTCTAAAGCTGTTGCTGATACAAATGTGGTCAATCTGGTTTTCTGTGTGGCTGTCCCGGGGAAACCAGGTAGCTTTGGGGGATGGTCTTGTGAGGGAACAAACTACCGCCAACAGTCAATCCCTTTAAGACACAGAAGTCACAGATCAGTCTCCGTTTTCATTCAAAGTCTCCAAGGCCTTCCTTTCCATGCTTTTGTTCCCTATCACTTTGTCATTTCCCATCTTGGCTTTTATGTCACCCATTTAAGATCAGTAGATCTCCTTTTTTTCTTCTGGTTGATGGGTGGATTGTAGTTTCTCGTAGAAGTCTTCTTTCAATGTTGTCTGCATCATTGGTGGGTGCGTTTGCATTGCACAATGAGTGTTTTCGCACTTTGGTGTAGAAACTTGCGGGTGAGATACGTGGTGACACGCGGTCCACTCCATCAGTGCTGCCGCAGCCTGCCTGGAGAGCATAAGCCCGACCCCTGGGTGTGTTGGAGCTCTCTCTTCTTCATGCCCTGGTAGTCAGGTCTCCCCGTGCCCAAACCGTATCAATCCTGTTGGATCCATTGGTCTACACAAGCCTAACACAGCAAGGTTTGTACTGCTGCATCTCTGCTGCAACCTGTGCAGTTTTCCCAGCCCCGTACATGGTCCGAAAGTTCCCTGTGCCGATCCGGGTGTTGTTCTTGGATGACGAAGAGTCCTCGGCGAAGCAGTTCCTTTCGGCTTTCACGCGACGCTTCATACGCAATCTGGCTAGATTTTCTTCCTCTCCCAGGCTGCAAAGTAGACAAGTTTATCGTGGACGTTTCTGTAACTAGCTTTTTTACAGGCCGGGGGAGTTAACCTGCGCAAACCTATTTTCCTCTAGGAGAGTGGTCCAAATTTTCGTCTGGCTTCTCCCCCCTTTACCTGTCCAGTATGGTTGCCCTATTGGCATAGCTCTCGGGATCGTTAAAAGCACACAAGCCCACCACTACGACAAAGTAAGGGACCATGGTGAGGGCCCCGCACTGATGACCACAGTGTAAAACAACTATTTTTCACTCCAGCACTGTGACCCAGTGTAAAACACATACTGTTAAACTCCCAGCACTGATGACCACAGTTTTAAAACACTACTGTTAAACTCCCAGCACTGTGACCAAAGTGTAAAACACATATTTTTAAACTCCCAGCACTGATGACCACAGTGTAAAACACTACTGTTAAACTCCAGCATGATGACCAAAGTGTAAAACCATATTGTTTAAACTCCAGCACTGATGACCAAAGTGTTTAAAAAACATACTGTTAAACTCCCAGCTGTCAGGCTCACGGAAAGAAAAATGTTAAGTGCCTGTGTAGTTGAAAGATTAAGCGCGAGCGAAAGGGAGTTAAATGTGTGAAAGGGAAACGGCGTAGGATTGTCGTTCTTAAAGGGGAGGTCACTTCCTTTGTTTTGAATGTGAGATGTGTTAAGAAAATGGGTTTAAAAAACTAAACACATGGAAGTGGTGAGGGAGAGATTCGAGCAAACGCGCTGATAGAATGGAAAAGGGCCGCGACTGTCAGGCCCATTTAATACAGACATGAGTCTGTAAATGCTAACACATGTATTTTGCTAGGGAGTGATTCAGCAGAGTAAGTATCTGACACCACTTTAAGGAGCTATGAAAGTTCCCGTCTTTGTTTTCATTTTATCCATTTTCGATCGTGAAATTGGGAATCAAAATTTTTTGTAAAGTGTTTATGTTGGATTGCTGCTAACTGTGTGCAGTATAGTCATCATAGCTTATTTTGTTTTCTAGCTACGCCGTTATGGTAGCGGTAGCGAAGTAGACGAGGTTGTGACTGGAGGGAAAGTCGGTGTGAGCTACGGGAGCCTACCCCCTGCCAGGAAAAAGATGTCGGAAAGGAACGCCAGAGACAGCCAGACATAGTGGTAGGGCTGTCCAAACGTGAAGAGGCGAAGTCGGAGATCACCATAGAATTATGCTCAGAGGAAACCAGTGGAAAGGGTTAGGTGGAAAACCTATGTTTGATGTCCACCAGAGACAGTTGTAATTCAAGGAAGAGGAATGAAGGACGTGATAATTTGTGATGAACTGACCCCAGGAGGATTATAAAGCGAAAATATGACCTGTGAACAGTCGGAATAATAATCCCACCAGTGCTGTGTATGAAAATGGAGAAGAGGAGACACTGGGGAAACAAAATTTTAACAATGGTATTTAGCGCCTTGTGATTTGTTTGGAGTCGGTATGCATGTTGTGTAATGGAGTTTTGGCTGTATTCATGCATGCATATATGAATGTTTGTGCGTGAATGAGCAGCCTGACACCAGCACTGATGACCAAAGTGTAAAACACATATTGTTAAACTCCCAGCACTGATGACCAAAGTATAAAACAAATATTGTTAAACTCCCAGCACTGATGACCAAAGTGTAAAACACATTGTTAAACTCCCAGCACTGATGACCAAAGTGTAAAACAATACTGTTAAACTCCAGCACTGATGACCAAAGTGTAAAACACATATTGTAAACTCCCAGCACTGATGACCAATGTTAAAACACATACTGTTAACTCCCAGCACTGATGACCAATGTTAAAACACTTACTGTTAAACTCCCAGCACCGATGACCAATTTTTAAAACACATACTGTTAAACCCCCAGCACCGAGACCAATGTTAAAAACACATATTGTTAAACTCCCAGCACTGATGACCAATGTTAAAAAAATTACTGTAAACTCCCAGCACCGAGGGACCAATGTTAAAACACATATTGTTAAACCCCAGCAGCGAGATCAATTTTAACACATACTGTTAAACTCCCAGCACTGATGACCAATGTGTAAAACACATACTGTTAAACTTCCAGAAATGATGACCAATGTTAAAACACATACTGTTAAACTCCAGCACCGATGACCACTTTGTAAAACACTACTGTTAAACTCCCAGCAGCGTTGACCACAGTGTAAAAACATACTGTTAAACTCCCAGCATGATGACCAATGTTAAAACATACTTTTAAAAACTCCCAGCACTGATGCCCAATGTGTAAAACACATACTGTTAAACTCCCTGCACCGATGACCAATTTTTAAAACACACACTGTTAAACTCCCAGCACTGATGCCCAAATTTGTTAACACATATTGTTAAACTCCCAGCACTGATGACCAATTTTTAAAAAAATACGGGTTAAACTCCTGCACCGATGACCAATGTTAAACACATACTGTTAAACTCCCAGCACTGATGACCAATGTTAACCATTTGTTAACTCCCGCACTGATGACCAATGTTAAACACATATGTTAAACTCCAGCACTGATGACCAAGTTAACACATACTGTTAAACTCCCAGCACGGGGCCAATGTTAAACAAAATATTGTTAATCTCCCTGCACCGATGACCAATGTTAAAACCACATTGTTAAACTCCCGTACCGATGACCACAGTGTAAAACACATATTGTTAAACACCAGCACTGATTGACCAATGTTTAAACACATATTGTTAAACTCCAGCACTGATGACCAATGTTAAATCACATATTGTAAAACTCCCAGCACTGATGACCACAGTGAAAAAACAATACTGTTAAACTCCCAGCACCGATGCCAATGTTAAAACACTATTGTTAAACTCCCAGCACTGATGACCAAAGTGTAAAACACATTCTGTTAAACTCCAGCACCGATGACCAATGTTAAAACACATATTGTTAAACTCCCAGCACTGATGCCCAATTTTAAAAACACATACTGTTAAACTCCGCACTGATGACCAATGTTAAAACACAAAAATGTTTAAACTCCCAGAAACTGATGACCAAGTGTAAAACACTATTGTTAAACCCCCAGCAGTTGATGACCAAGTTTAAAACACATATTGTTAAACTCCCAGCACTGATGACCAATGTTAAAACACATACTTTTAAAAACTCCAAGCCCCGATGACCACAGTGTAAAACATATATGTTTAAACTCCCTGCCCGATGACCAAACAATACTGTTAACTCAAAAGCACTGATGCCCAATGTTAAAACACATACTGTTAAACCCCAGCACTGATGACCAAAGTAAAACAACATACTGTAAACTCCCAGCACCGATGACCACAGTTGTAAAAACACATACTTTTTAAACTCCAGCCTGATGCCCAGTGTTAAAAACATACTGTTAAACTCCCTGCACCGACGACCAATGTTAAAACACATACTGTTAAACTCCCAGCACCGATGACCAATGTTCTGGAATGTCAGTCTGACACAGCTGTGGGCTAGAACAGCCCAGCACAAACACTAAACTTGGTGGACGTTTCTTGTGTTCATGGTCCTTTCTGCTAGTTCAGTTTTGGTTGTAGGATCTTTTAATGTCAAGGTGATGGCCTTCCTCCCTGACAATGATTGTACTAGTTATTACTACAACTGAAGCGGGTGGTTTGTATAAACTTTCCCGGAGCATATTTTTCTTTAGCAAAAAAAAAAAACCCAGAGAAAAAAAAAAAAATTTGCCCTCCGCCCTTCCTCCTCCATTCCCCCCCAAAATAATATATCAGGTATCTACTCTGTGTGTGTGTGTGTGTGTGTGTGTGTGTGTGTTTGTGCACGAGTGTGTGTATGTTTGTATGTGTGCAAGTGCCGTGCATGTGTGCGTGTACATGTACATGCCGCTGTGTGCGTGTGTGCGTGCAGGTTCATGCACTTGCGCCAGTCCATACAAATTCAAAATGCGATCATGCCTGAACAGACCCTCCCACTGGTAATTTCCCCACCCTTGAACAAAACGCCATGCTTCAATTAGCGCTACAGTGAGACCGGCACTACTTACCTGTGCTGATGAAAGGAAAGGTGAGCGGGCTCCAGGTTGGTTTTTTCAGCCATCAGAAGGGAGTTGAGGAAGGTCTGTGCCAGTTCAAAGACACACCTGTCGGGGTCGTCCTGCTTGTAGATGGGCCCCACCGTGTGGAACACATACTTCAGGTGATCCCGCTTCCCGTACGCCCTCGTCTTGACCACCTTCCACACCAAACATGATCATCTTTCTTATTTTATTTATCTATTTCATTGTTATCTTTTTTGGCTATAACCTGTGGAACATGTACTTCAGGGACTGAAATTCCTGTGTGCCCTTGCCCTGACCCCTTCCACACCAAACATGATCATCTTTCTTATTTTATTTCATCTCCATTTCATTGTTATCTTTTTTGGCTAAACCTGTGGAACATGTACTTCAGGTGACTGAAAAATTTCCCGTGTGCCCTTGCCCTGACCACCTTCCCACCAAACACGATAATTTTTTTGTTGTTGTTGTTGTTGCTAGGTCATATTTTGTTGAATACTTTTTTCAGGTGATTCAGCTTTCTGTATGTCTTCATCTTGAACAAACATGATTTTGTCAATTTTGTTTTGTTTTTTGTTGCTAGGTCACATCATGTTGAACATTTATTTCAGGTGATTCGTCTTCCCATATGCCTTCATCTTCTCCCTCCTTCCATACCTATCTGATTTAAACCTTTTTTTTTGTGGAAAAACCTAATTTAATTATATTTCATTGTTTGGCTAGGTCATACCTGTGGAATATGTTCTTCAAGTGATGCAGCTCTCTGTATGCCTTTCTCTTCACTGCCTTCCACACCAAACCTGATAATCGTTTCTTCTTTCTTTTTTTGCTAGCTCATATCCTACGTTCTTTTTGCTGTCATTGTAATCTATATACTACCCTAAATTCTGGCTCAAGCCCTGAGGCAAGATGTTTGTTTAACCACTGCTGTCGTCTGTGCATCAGATGTCTTCAAAACAGCGAGAACCTGCACGTCATTACAAATCAAACGTCGATCTGCCTACATCCACTCGTCAAGGGTGACCCCAATGTTGTTCCTGTAGAGGTTATTTGGGCAGGTTTGAGCATTAAGACCTCACCATTGGCAGCATCTGTTTAAAACCCCAATGGCCACCATTAGCAAACTGTTTTGACTTCAGCCAACAAAAACTTGACTTGCTTTGGTTCTGCTTTCACATACCTTATTTTAATGGATAATAAATTCAGGTTATAGATGCTGGTGCATGGAAAATCAGATATATAGGAATTCTTTTTTTTTCTTTTTTCTTTCTTTTTTTTTTTCTTTTACAAAAATTGAGGTTTCACATTCATAATTTTCATTTAAAATCACTGAAAAAATGCAGAAAACATTTCAAATGTCTTTATTGGTTTGATTTTGCAGTCATTTAAAGTTTGTCACCAGTCAGCAGTAAGCTCACTTCGATGAAAGACCAAAAAAGTCACAGTGCTGCTGCAAGCTTAAAAGATTCTGCCAAGTGCACTTGGTCATGCTGTATTAATTTGTGTGTCCCTACCTGCTTTTTCTCTTTAACAAAGAAGTTTTGTGAGCATTAAACTGGGATGAAGCAGTTGGGTAACTTAGGCTGGGTTTTACCAACAGCGAGTCATAGAAATAATGCAATAAACATTCAGACTTCACATGGGAGCTGGAATAGCTTAGTTGGTAGAGCGCCTGACTCGCAATCTTGGTGATCCTGGGGTTGCGGGTTCGAACCTCCGCCAGGGCGTTTCGGTACAGGGGGATTTTTCCCTCGGAGTTAGCATTGGTTCTGACTCCATTTCCCATACAGTCCTTCGAATGAGACTATAAACCGAGGTTCCGTGTGTGAACGCATGCATAACATCTTGCACACACGTAAAATCCCATCACCAACTTTCGGAAGAGTAGGCCAGTTTGGCCGTTGGCATGGATGACACGTTACACATAGCATGCACCCTGTGTGAGAAATGGAAAGAATGAAGGAAGAAGGAAAATGAGTGATCGATATTGAACGATACTGACTGGATGACACGGGAACGACTGAATGAAGCGCCAGCTGGCAGCTCTTCAGTCGGCACTACCCAGGTAGGCAGCCCGTTGTGTAAACGAGTGTTGATTGTAAAGCGCTTAGAGCTTGGCCTCTAGCGAGAAATAGGCGCTATATAGGTATTCATTATTATATTATTATTATGTACACTTTGGGTGTGCAGGGTTTAGATAATAACAAACATGAAAATGGATTTAGTAGAAGAAAACTCCAGCTTTCAAGAGGGTTGACTGATTTTTGCTTCTGCTCTGAAATGAGCTGCGTCACTTTTACCTGTTCCTGGCTTGTTTTCATGTGTGCTCACTGCATGGTTTTATACAATGTGTAGCACTGGTCCTGGCTTGTTTTCATGTGTGCTCACTGCATGGTTTTATACAATGTGTAGCACCTGGTCCTGGCTTGTTTTCATGTGTGCTCACTGCATGGTTTTATACAATGTGTAGCACCTGGTCCTGGCTTGTTTTCATGTGTGCTCACTGCATGGTTTTATACAATGTGTAGCACCTGGTCCTGGCTTGTTTTCATGTGTGCTCACTGCATGGTTTTATACAATGTGTAGCACCTGGTCCTGGCTTGTTTTCATGTGTGCTCACTGCATGGTTTTATACAATGTGTAGCACCTGGTCTGGCTTGTTTTCATGTGTGCTCACTGCATGGTTTTATACAATGTGTAGCACCTGGTCCAGGCTTGTTTTCATGTGTGGTCACTGCATGTTTTTATACAATGTGTAGTTTTTATTGCCATCTTCGCTCTCTATTTCCACCTCTTACCCTCCTCCACTCTCCATCCCTCCAAAGCTGCCCTCAATCTCTTGACAGCTCCTGTGATCCTCCCCCCCCTTCCTTCCCCTTTATTTCCCCGTTCCCCTCCCTCTTTCTTTTATATTATTCTCTGTCTCTCTCTCAATCTCCCCCTCCCCCTCTTTTTGTACCCCAGTCCTTATAGAACAGGGAGTACTTTAGAATGGGAACGAAGAAATGCTGTCTGTGTGTCTGTGTGTGTGTGTGTGTGTGTGTGTGTCTGTGTGTCCGTGGTCAAAATGTGTTCCACTCGCTCCAGACAAAACTACTGGGCCGTCTTTCTGAAAATTTGTAGGTATGTTCATTATGGGCCACGGATGATGCCCGATGTTTTAGTTTACCGCTATAGCCGTTACTAACGGCTGTAACGGCCTGTAACGGTTTTTTTCTTACGGAATATCTCAGAAAGTACTTGGCGATCTTTGTAAAAATGAGCAGTTACGTTCATTATGGTCACGGGTGACGCCCTATGTTTAGTTTACCTCGTTATAGCCGTTACTGGCCTGTAACGGTTTTTCTTCTTTATGGAATATCTCAGAAAGTACTTGGCCGATCTTTCTGAAAATTTGTAGGTATGTTCATTATGGGTCACGAATAATGCCCGATGTTTTAGTTTACTGTTATAACCGTTACTAATGGCTGTAACGGCCTGTAACGGTTTTTCTTCTTTATGGAATATCTCAGAAAGTACTTGGCCGACCTTTATGAAAATTAGCAGGTATGTTTATTATGGGTCACGGATGATGTCTGATGTTTCAGTTTGCCCCGTTATAGCCGTTACTAACGGTTGTAACGGCCTGTAATGGTTTTTCTTCTTTATGGAATATCTCAGAAAGTACTTGGCCAGTTTATAAGCGGTTTGGATGATCTTGTGACAAATCGGAGCCTCTGTCCGTATGTATGTGATGTAATGCTGAAAATGGATTAAACAACCGTTAAAAACGTTATTCTGCCGTTATTTTTTATATATAGGTGGATTTTAATGAAATTGGTATATAGAAGGTTATCACACACAAATGGCACTTCTATATAGTGTTTCAAAATTTGACCGTTAAAAACCGTTATTCTTGACATATTGTCCAATTTTGGATGAAATTTGGTATGATTACAGGCTTTAGCCCAGTGAGGACTAAAATACCGGTTTCAAAAGTGTATATCGGTTATATAACCGTTAAAAACCGTTATTTTGCCGTTATTTTTTTTTTTTTTTTTAATTTTTTTTTTTTTGCTGTCCCAACCTCTGCGCCACCTCAGAGGCAGTGCACCCACGCCGCTCATTCCGACACCCCGTCCACAGCCACAGCCCGGTCGGCCCCTGCCGCAGCCCCGGCACCGGCAATCCAGGGAGCAGTCAATGGCAAGTCGTCAAGAGGCAACCCACCGGAGGAGACACTGCACCGCCGCGAGTCACTTCGGTGGGTTTCAGTGGCGCCTGTTCTGATCTAACATACGCAGGGACGCCACCTACTAAAGCCCCCTACTGATGACTATAATTGCTTAGTCGCGGAGCCGGCGTGAGTGAGCCCTCCCTCCGGAGGGCGCCACCACGTCCGTCCAACGACAGCCCACATGGACTCGCCGATACCGGTGACCCCGACGGAACCAAACCAAGGCCACAGATGTGGAGAGGACATCGAAATTGAGGTCACCATGAGAGCAGGGTATGAAGGGCCACAGAATTTGAGACATCTTTTTTATATTGCTGATCGATGAGAATGGGGATGATTAAGATGATGCTACGGATTTCCATTTCGGTCTGAGACTACATGACAGGGCTGTACTCTACGCTTCCTTTCATAATATATCCGGCGTCAACCAGGCCCGAGAGATACAGGCACCTGCAGTGTTGGTCAGGAAATTTGAGCAACACTCTCTGAAACGCATCCATTAAGTGGATGAAACTCGACTGTGTGGTCCCAGTCTTCCCAACTGAGTCCGCAGCAACTCAACTCTGGGTAGGAGCCGGTCGGGGCAGAAAACCCACATGACTCTGATGGGATTCGAACCCACGACTCCCAGCCGGGAGTCCGCGACGCTAACCACTTCGCCATGGCGGCCGTTATTTTTTTATATATTGGTGGGTTTTAATGAAATTTTGTAGATAGAAAGGTCATCACACACAAATGGCACTTCCATGTAGTGTTTCAAAAATCGGACCGTTTTTAAAATAAAAACGTGATTCTTGCATATTGTCTGCTTTGGATGAAATTTGGTTAGTACACAGGCTTTAGCCCAGTGAGGACTAAAATTCCAGTTTCAAAAGTGTATATCGGTTAAATAGCCGTTTTTATTAAAACCGGTACCTTTTGCCTTTATTTCTATTCACAAAGCATTTGGCGATTTATAAGCGGTTTGGAACACTGGGAGTTCGTTTATAGGCTTCGCATCTCTGTTTTCGCTTACTTTCCCCCTGCCCTTTCTTCAAATCTATGCTATGATATTTCTCTCCCTTTTCAATGTGTCATATGTGTGTTGCCTATCCAGAAACGCGTTGCGTGCGTGCGTGACGTGCGTGCGTGCGTGTGGTGTGTGTGCATCATTGTGAATGTGTGTGTGTGTCTTGTTGTGTGAGCGGGGGCTGTGCGCGGACGTCAATGCGCGGGTTGTGTGTTGGGTCAGTGTGTGTGTGAGGTGTGTGTGAGTGTGAGCCACCTGGTGTGCGCATATATATGTGTCACCTCTTACAACGATCCCTATACAGTTTCTAGCGTTCTGCATGATTAGTTATTGTCAACCGTTTTCCATGCCTTATGCACTGGGGCTATAGCAACATTATCTTATCTATACCTTGGAAGCTTTTTATGTGTGTTTCAGCTCCCAAAAGGTTGAAATCTCTGTTTTAATTTGTGGTTTTTATAAAAAATCTACTGATATCTATGGATTAATGGCGACCAATCTGCTTAGCTTTCCTGCTGGTGCACCTTTTTCCCCCCACATACCTGCCCCTCCTCCATCCCTACCCCAATCCTCTTCATCTCTTCTTTGTCAGGCACTCTTCTTTTCTACGTTACATTTGTGTTCATTATGCAACCTTTGAAACTGCACTTTTGTCCTACGGCATGAATGTTTGGATTCATGCTCAAAAGATGGATGAGTTGTACTGCCTGAAAAAAGTCAGTTAAAGGGAAAAATTTAGGAAATTTTAAGTTTCTCTGTTTGGAATTTTTATATGAGATCTCTCTCTCTCCCCCCCTGTCTTCTTCTCCCTAGTTCTCTCTCTCTCTCGTCTCTCTCTCTCTCTCTCAGAGGGGGCCAGAGAGAGAGAGAGAGAGAGAGAGAGAGGAGAAGAGGGATGAGGAAGAGAGAGAGAGAGAGAGATGGGGAGATAGATTGTGTGTGTTGTGTCTTGTGTGTGTCGAGGTTGTGTGTGTTGTGTGTTGTGTGTGTGGTGTGTGGTTTATTGAGAGAGGACAGACAGAAAGAAGAAAGGACAGACAGAGATAAAGAGAGACAGTCAGAAGTAGGACAGGCAGGACAGGACACAGAGAGACAGAGAGAGAGCTCAGGAAAAGACACCAACATCTGTCTCCTGTCAACTACTTGTCTGTCCACACTCCTTCAGGGTCAGCCTGTCTCCACTGTGTCAGGATCAGCTGTCACTACTGTGTACAGATCAGCTGTCACTTCTGTTGTACAGGGATTATCAGCTGTCACCACTGTGTCAGGATCACCGTCACCTCTGTGTAAGGATCAGCTGGTTCACACTGTGTACAGGATCATCAGCTGTCACCACTGTGTGCAGGACAGCTGTCACCACTGTTGTACAGGATCAGCTGTCACCACTGTGCTGTACAGGATCAGGCTGTCACAAACTGTTTGTACAGGATCATTTTCAGCTGTCACCACTGTGTACAGGGTCATCAGCTGTCACCACTGTTGTACATGGTCAGCTGTCACCCCTGGTGTACAGGATGGCCCAGTCCTGTGCAGCACAAACATGAGGGAGCTGAGGTTGAACCCCTACCTACAGGATTTGCAGGACTGGAGGCAAGGTAAGGCAAGGTATGTTGCTTATGACCCAGCCGACCACAAAGGGCCCATAGTCAGGGCTGTCACACGTTAAAGTCAACTCACAAGTCTTCATCATCATCATCATATCATCATCCGTAAGGCAAGGTAATGTTGCTTATAGCCAGGAGACGCAAAGGGCCATATCAGGGCCTGTCACCACGTTGAAGTCAACTCACAAGTCATCATCATCATCTCTCCATCTTCACCATCATCATAGGTAAGATAAGGTAATGTTGCTTATAGCCCAGCCGACGCAAGGGCCATTTTAGGGGCTGTCACCCGTTGAAGTCAACTCATAAGTCATTACCAAAAAAAAAAAATTCATCACCAAAACCTTTAAGAAACACCCTTCTAATTACCATGCCAGAAATTTTGTAGAAAAAAGAATCTTTCCTCAATCAAATCTTCGATCACCTGAAAAATGTTAATCTTTTCAGGTGCTTATCATATAGTCGTCTTTTCACAGCTGTAGCATTTTGCTAGTTGACTGCCCCTCTGATATATGGAAAGTATAAATACTTTCAGGATGGGACATATACATAACAAATTCTTTCCCTAGCCTTCCTTCAAAGAGAGAGGGAGAGAGAGAGGAGAGAGAGATGGACGATGGAGTGAGAGAGATAGAGAGACTGACGAGATGAGAGAGAGAGAGAAGCTGGAGGAGAGAGAGAGAGAGGGCTGACCAGACGACAGGGAGAGGACTGAAAGAGAAGAGAGAGAGGACAGAAAAGAGCAATTGCAGTTCTTCAAACCAATAGGGAAAACACATATTTCCCAACATCTGGCATCCCTTACAACAACAACAACTAAAAAGAAGGGAAGAGAACAGAAGGGAGAATTCTTTTTGAATATTAACTTCCTGTCTAGCACACTGTGTATGAAGAGTCTTAGCACACACGGACATTTGTCTAGTCAGTATCCACGGCGCTTAGCGTCCACACTGACATTTGTACAAGTCAGTAATCCACGGCGCTTTAGCGTCCACACTGAACATCTGGTACAATCAGTACTCCACGGCGCCTTAGCGTCCACACTGAATTTGTTCAAGTCAGTTACTCCACGGCGCTTAGCGTCCACACTGACCATTGGTACAAAGTCAGTACTCCACGGCGCCCTTAGCATCCACATGACATTGGTACAAAGTCGACTCCACGGCCCTTAGCGGTCCACCTGACTTTGTACCAAAAAAAAATATAAACAAAAAAAAAGTTTTCAGTAGTACTCCACGGCGCCTTAGATCCACACTGACATTTTGTACAAGCCTGTACTCACGGGCTTAGCGGTTCCACACTGAGACACAGTTGTACATATAAGTCACCTGTGCCTTACTATGTGAAGTCGGCCGCTTATCAATCTCATACTATACACGCCAAGCTGATCCGTGTCAGTTTTCTAGTGCACCACATATGACTGCTCAGGTGTTCAGACATACTGCATCGTTTGTGGAGACATGTGCACATCAAATATCAGCAAACAGTGATCTAGTGTACGCGCCTATGACTGCTCAGGTGGATGAAGCAGTCATACAGCATGTGTGGAGAACTGTGCGCATAATACAGCACACAGTGATCTAGGGTACGCGCCTATGACTTTTCAGGTGAAGCAGACATACAGCATTGTGTGGAGACCTGTGCGCCATCAAGACACGCACACAAGTTGATCTAGTTGCACGCGGCCTATGACTGTCCAGGTGAAGCAGACATGCAGCAGTGTCGGAGCGAACTGTATGCGCATCAATACAGCACACAGTGATCGAGTGTACGCGCTATGACTGCTCATCGGCGGCGTGCCTAGATCACTGTGTGCGGTGTGTGGCTGACATACAGGCATGTGTGGAGAAACTGTGCGCATCAAAACAGATTTCTTTTCCCTTAAGGGTTTTCTTCCAATGTGTATGCAAGAGACCTTCTATATCCATTGAAAAACTAACTCCACAGAACGGGACTACAATACACACATGT
Organism: Conus ventricosus; assembly: GCA_018398815.1. Lineage (NCBI taxonomy): Eukaryota > Metazoa > Mollusca > Gastropoda > Neogastropoda > Conidae > Conus > Conus ventricosus. The sequence goes on along the minus strand of JAFLJL010000303.1, from coordinate 20,393 downwards.
CACACAAAATGTTTTGAATGACCCCAGCAAATGCGCTTCTAAAACCACAACACACACACACCAATCACACACACACCACACACACACACACAGACACCACCACACACACACACACACACACATACACCATGCACACAGAAAAAAAAAAGGAGAAAAAAATCCATTTATTGATGCAAAAAAATCAAACTGTAACACTTTACATTCAGTCATCATATCTTATGTATGCATATATTTACATATCATATCTTATGTATGCATATATTGTCAGAGTTATGCTTTCTCGCAACACTACATGCAAATAACATTCCAGATTTGAACAGAAACATACGAAAAATGAATCATGCTACTACTTTCTGCAATCGTGCTAAATGAGGCATGGGACTCTAGTTCCATTTATTGGCCATGTTCATGCTAACCTTAGTTCCATTTATCTGGCCAAGTTCATTCTAACCTTAGTTTCCATTTATCTGGCCAAGTACATTCTAACCTTAGTTCCATTTATTGGCCAAGTTTCCCAAATACTAACCTTAGTTCCAATTTATTGGCCAAGTCATTCTAACCTTAGTCATTTATCTGGCAAGTTCATTCTAACCTTAGTTACATTTATCTGGCCAAGTTCTTTCGACCTTAGTTCCAGTTATTTGGCCAAGTACATTCTAACCTTTAGTTCCCATTATCTGGCCATGTTCATTCTAATTCTTAGTTCCCAGTTATCTGGCAAGTTCATTCTAACCTTAGTTCCATTTATTGGCCATAGTTCATTCTAACCTAGTTTCATTTATCTGCCAAGTTCATTCTAACCTTGTTCATTTATCTGGCCAACCAAGATTCCATGCTACCCTTGTTCCATTTATCTGGCAAGTCCCTTTCTAACCTTAACACACCCTCCGCCCTGACGTGGATTCTTGTGGTTGGCTGTGCAGCAAACATGCCTGTACATGTGTGATGCATTACAACAATCAGCAGGACTCCCACGATGACAGCAAAGCTCCTGAAACGTACAGATCTTTAGGCAGCCAGCATGGCTTGTTCCAACAGTTTTTGTCTTTGACCTTTTGCTGTGTCGTGCCAAAGCCATGAGGTTAGAGCACAATTTATTGTTCCCTTCGCGGAGCAGATATGGTTAATACTGTCGCTCCTGTGCAAAAGTTTACAATGATCTTGTAATGGCGTATATTTACAAGCAAACCAACATGATTCCATTTGCCACTTTTTAAAAAAATTATATCTTCCGTAATTTTTTCCCCAGGATTAAAAAAAAGAAATATTAGTTTTCAATTTCTGAAAACATCTACAGTTCCTGGAAAAATCGTTTGAAGCCAGGACAGATTCTGGATTGCACAGGTGGGGGACCCAACTCTGCGCACAACAAAGCCATACTCTCACCTGCACTCAACAAAGCCCTACTCTCCCTCTCACACAACACAGCCTTACTCTCCCCCTCTGCACACAACACAGCCCTACTCTCCTCTGCACAACACAGCCTTACTCTCCTCAGCACACAATCACAGCCTACTCTCCCTCTGAAACACAACCACAGCCCTACGCCCTCTGCACATATCACAGCCCTTACTCTCCCTCTGCCTAAACACAGCACTACTTCTCCCTCTGCCACACAATCACAGCCCTACTCTACCTCTGCATACAACACAGCCTTACTTCTTCCCTCAGCTAACAACACAGCCCTACGTTCCCTCTGCTCACATCACAGCCCTACTCTCCCTATGCACATAAACACAGCGCCTACTCTCCCTCTGCACACAACACAGCCCTACTCTCCTTCTGCACTCTCCACAGCCTATCTCTCCCTCTGCACACATCACAGCCCTATTCCCGCTGCACATAACACAGCCCTACTCTCCCTCTGCACACACCACAGCCCTAAATCTCCCTCTGCACACATCACAGCCTTACTCTCTCCCTCTGCACACAACACTGCCCTACTCTCCCCTGCACACAACACAGCTCTACTCCTTCCTCTGCACATAACACAGCCCTGACTCTCCCTATGCACACATAACACAGCCCTACTCTCTCTCTCTGCACATAAACAACAGCCCTATACGACCTATGCACATTAACAGCCCCCTACTCTCCTCTGCATACACCACAGCCTACTCTCCCTCTGCCCCACACATACAGCCTACTCTCCCTCTGCACAACACAGCCTATTCTCCCTCTGTCACACTATCACGCCCTACTCTCTCTCTGCACCACCACACAGCCTACTCTCTCTCTGCAACATAACACAGCACCTACTCTACTCTGCACCATAACACAGCCCTAACTCTCACTCTTGGCATTACAACTCAGCCCTTCTCGTCCTCTGCCCACAACACAAGCCCTATTCGCCCTCTGCCCACAACACAGCCATATTCTCCCGTATGCCCACAACACAGCCTACTCTCCTCGGCATACAACACAGCCCAACTCTCCCTCTGCCCACAACACAGCCCTACTCTCCGTCGCTGCCCACAACACAGCCCTATTCTCCCTCTGCCCACAACACGGCCCTGTCTCCCTCTGACACAAACTCTGCCCTACTCTCCCTTCTGCCCACAACACAGCCCTACTCTCCCCTCTGCACACATGACAGCCACTACTCTCCCTCTGCAATAAACATCAGCCCTACTCTCCCTCTTGCACATACGATCACAGCCCTACTCTCCCTCTGCACATAACTACAATCCCCGACTCGCCCTGCGGCATACAACACAGCCCTACTCTCCTCTGCACAACACAGCCCTATTCTCCTCTGCCCACAACACAGCCTACTTCTCCCCTGTACACAACCAGCCCTACTCTCCCTCTGCAGACAACACAGCCTACTATCCCGCTCTGCCCAGCAACAAAGCCCTACTCTCCCTCTGCCCACAACACAGCCCTATTTCCCTCTGCAACCAAACACCGGCCCTTATCTCACCTCTGCTACACACAACACAGCCCTACTCTCCCTCTGCATCAACAACACAGCCCTACTCGCACTCTTCACATCTACACAGGCCCTACTCTCCCTCTGCAATAACACAGCCCTACTCTCCCTTGCACTCATCAAAGCCCTACTCTCCCTTGCTCATAACACGCCCTATCTCTCTGCATACAAACCACAGGCCCTAATCTCCCTCTGCACATACAACACAGCCGGTACGTCTCCTCTGCACACAACCCAGCCTTACTCTCACTCTGCACACAGTCACCGCCCTCTCTCCCTCGGCACACAGCACTAGCCTACTCTACCTCTGCCAAACAACACCGCCCTAATCTCCTCTGCACACAACACAGTCCCTTGCTTCCCCTCGGCACACAAACAAGCCCTACTCTCCTCTGCACACATAACTGCCCTACTCTCCTCTGCACACAACTACAGCCTTTCTCTCCTCTACCACACAACACGCCCTACTCTCCCTTGCACACAAACACGCCTTTCTCTCCCTCTGCATACAACACAGCACTACTTCACTCTGCACACAACACACTTACTCTCCCTCTGCACACAAACACAGCCTTACGCTCCGATCTGCTCGCAACACAGCACTTCTCTCCCTCTGCACATAACACAGCCCTATCTCTCTTGCACACTACACAGCCCTGACTTCCTCTGGCACAGAACCAGCCCTGTACTCTCCCTCTGCACAGTAACACAGCCCTACATCTCCCTCGGCACACATCACAGCCCTACTCTCATTCTGCACACATCACAGCCCTACTTCTCCCTCTGCATCACAACACAGCCTTTACTCTCCCTCTGCACACAACCACAGCCCTACTCCCACATCTGCACAACATGACAGCCCTACTCTCCCCGCACACATGACAGCCCCTACTCTGCCTATGCAACATCACACAGCCCTACTCTTGCCTCTGCACATAACCACAGCCCTACTCTCCCTCTGCACTATAAACACAACCCTCTCTCTCCTCTTGCACCACAACACAACCCTACTCTCCCTCTGCACACAACACAGCCCTACTCTCCCTCTGACATTACCAGCCCTACTCTCCCTCTGCACTTTTAACAAGCCTACTCTCCCTCTGTACATAACACTGCCTACTCTCCCTCTGCACATAACCCCAAGCCCCCTACCCTCCCTCTCCCTGCACATACACAGGCCCTATCTATCCCTGACACTCACAGCCCTACTCTCCCTCTGCATCACTACTCAGCCCTACCCTCTCCCTCTCACACAACACAGCCCTACTCTCCCTCTGCACACAACACAGCCTACTCTCCCTCTGCACAAAACACAGCCCTACTCTCTCCCCTGCACACATGACAGCCCTACTCTCACTCTGCACACATGATAGCCACTACTCTCCCTCTGCCACACATGATCAGCCCTACTCTGCCTCTGCACAACAACAACCTCTACTTACCTCTGCAACATTACCACAGCCCGACTCTACCTCTGCCCACAACACGCCTACCTCCCTCTGCAATACCTCGCCATACTCTCCTCTGTACATAACACAGCCCTACCTCCCTTGCACATAACACAGCCCTAACTCTCATCTGCACATACCACAGGCCCTACCTCTCTCCTGCACACCTCACAGCCCTACTCTTCCCTCGACACATCACAGCCCTACGCTCCCTCTGCCACAACACAGCCCTACTCGCCCTCTGCACACAACACAGCCCTACTCTCCCTCTGACACAATACACAGCCCTACTTCCCTCTGCACACAAGGACAGCCTACTCTCCTACTGACACAAGACAGCCCTATTCCCTCTGCAACACAACATCAGCCGTTTTACTCTCCCTCTGCACACAACACAGCCCTACTCTCCCTCTGCACAAAACACAGCCCACTCTCCCTTGCACCACAACACAGCCCCACTCTCCTCTGCACCTAACACAGCCCTACTTCCCTGTACCACAACACAGCCCTACTCTCCCTCTGCACAAATCACAGCCCTACTCTCCCTCTGCACATAACCAGCCCTACGTCCCTCTGCACTTAACACAGCCTTATCTCTCTTCATGCAATATACACAGCCTCACTCTCCCTCGGGCACACATTTCAGCCCGACTCTCCATCTGCACATAACACAGCCCTACTCTCCTCTGCACATAACACCAGCCTGTCTCCTTCCACACAACACAGCCATACTCTCTCCATGCACAATCACAGCCCTACGCTCCCTCTGCACACAACACAGCTACTCCGCCCTGCACACAACACAGCTCACTCGCTCCCTTGTACACAACACAGCCCTACTTCCTCTGCACACAAAAACACAGACCTACCTCCCTCTGCACACACCCAACAGCCCTACTCTCTCCCTGCACACAACACAGCCTTACTCTCCCGTCTGTACATAACAAAGCCTACTCTCTCCCTGCACACATAACACTGCCCTACGCTCCTCTGTACATAACATAAGGCACTACTCTCTCCCTGCACACAACACAGCCCTTCTCTCTCCCTGCACACAAACAGCCCTACTCTCTCCTGACACAACTCAAGCCCTACTCTCTCTCTCTACACTTAAATACAGCCTACTCTCCCTCTGCACAAATAAGCCCTACTCTACCTCCTGTACCATACACAAAGCCCTACTCTCCCTCTGCGTTAACACAGCCCTACTTCCATCTGCACATAACACAGCACTACTCTCTCCTGCACATAAAACAGCCCTACTCTCTCCCTGCACAAAACACAGCCCCACGCTCCCTCTGCACCTAACACAGCCCTACTCTCCCTCTCTGACACACACACAGCCCTACTCTCATCTGCACACAACACAGCCTACTCTCCCTCTGCCACACAAACACAGCCCCTACTCTCCTCTGCCCACAGCACAGCCCTAATCTCCCTTCTGCACACAGCACCAGCCCCACTTCCCTCTGCTCCCACAACACAGCCTACTCTCCCTCTGCACACAACACAGCCGCCTACTCTCCCTCTGCTCTAACACAGCCCTACTATCCTCTGCACATAACACAGCCTATCTACCTCTGCACATAACACAGCCCTACTCTCCCTCTGCACACATCACAGCCCTACTCTCCTCTGCACAGAAACCAGCCTACTCTCTCCCTGCACCACACACAAGCCCTACTCTCCTCAGCACACAAACTCAGCCCTACTCAGCTGGTCTGCACACAACACAGCCCTACTCTCCTCTGCACATAACACAGCCCTACTCTCCCTCTGCACACAACACAGCCCTACTCTCCCCTCTGCACACAACACAGCCGACTCTCTCCCTGCACCACAACAAAGACTACTCTCCAGTCTGCACAATAACACGGCCCTACTCTCCCGCTGCACATTAACACAGCCCTACTCTCCTCTGCACACAAACACAGACCTACTTCCCTCTGCACATAACAAGCCTAACTCTTCCTCTGCACACAACACAGCCTTCTCTCCTCTGCACATAACCACAGCCCTACTCTCCCTACTGCACACAATGCACAGACCTCTCTCCCTTCTGCACACAAACAGCCCTACTCTCTCTCCTGGCACACAACACAGCCCATACTCTCCCTCTGCACATAACACAGCCCCTACTCTCACCCTGCACACAACCACAGCCTACTCTCTCTGCACCACCCTACACAGCCTACTCTCCCTTGCACATAACACAGCCCTACTCTCCCTCGCAACATAACACAGCCCTTATCTCACCTTTGGCCAACACAACCCAACCTACTCACCTCTGCACATAATCACAGCCCTTACTCTCCCTCTGCATTAAACCAGCCCTCTCTCTCCCTGCACACAACACAACTACTCTCCCTCTGCCACACCAACACAGCCATCTCCCTCTGCACATAAACACAGCCCTACTCTCTCCTGCCTACAACAAAGCCCTACTCGCTCTGCACATACACAAAGCCTACTCTCACCCTGCACACATCATAGCCCTACTCTCCCTTGCACCCAAAAACACAGCCCTACTCTACCTGCAACACAACACAACTACTCTTCTCCCTGCTCTCAGTGACTTGCCACACATCGACCAGCCCTACTTCCGTGACTCTGCAAACATCGACAGCCCCTACTCTCAGGTGACTCTGCGCACATCGTCAGCCCTATCTCAGTGACCTGCGCACATCGACAAGTCCTACTCTCAAGTGACTCTGCGCACATGACAGGCCCTCTCTCACTAGCTGTTCTGAGAGCCCCCCCTTTGTAGGTAGATCATCTGCATGCTTTTCCATTGTCTGGGCCCGCCGCTTTGGCCAGCGCCCGGACACCCCCCCGATGTTCTTTCAGCTCCCAGTTGGCAGCGTTCAAACCAACTTGCTTCTGTTTTTGGTTCTATGTGTTGTCGTCCACATAGATCTGCAAGATCAGCAGGGACACAACTGGTAAAGGTAAGTCATAAGATCTGTCAGAACTGTGCACACAAAGAGTGAAATCTATGTTCACAACCATCTATATTATTTATATGTATTATATATATAAATATATATATATACAGGAAACAAAAACAAGAAAGAGCACAAACAAGTACCGTTCGATACACAAATTTTTGCACAAGGCCTTTCCTCCGGGGGAAGTTGGTGAGTTTATTGCGACTCCTCTAAAGACAAAAACGTCTCTCACACATGTACTCGTTCATCCGAAATTTCACTGCGCTTGCGCGTGCAAACACCCCAACCATTGAAAAGCCCGATCACACCCAACCCACACATTTCCATACCACATCGTGACGACGCGAAACCGGACATGCCCACACGCCACACATACCCACACACACATTGAGAGAGAGAGGGAGGAGGGGAGAGGGAGAGAGAGAGAGAGGAGAGAGAGAAAGATTGCGAAAGAGGAAGAGATTGAGGGGGGTGGGGAAAGAAAAGTGGTCGTGGTAGTTACATGCTTTCATATGACCCCACTCTCTGGGGCCCACAAAAATCCAGGAATTGCCTAGGACCAATCCGTAAGAGCGAGAGTAGAGAAATAGAGAGAGAAGAGAAAAGGGGGGGGGGGAGGAGGAGAGGAAATGGACGCAAGCAGAAACAAGCCCTCCCCGTATCCCCACTCCCACTGGGGGCCACGGAAGGAATGCTCGGGGACCTGCTCTCCCAGGATCCGCAAGAAGAGGTGTGAGGGAGAGAGGAGAGAGAGGAAGAGGGGGGGGGGGGGAGAAATGTAACCGTAGTTAGTGACCAGCTATCAATAGACCCCACTCTCACTGGGCCACAGAAGTCCAGGACTGCTCTCACGGGTCCGTCACAGCGAGAAGAAAGAGGATGCAGAAGAGAGAGAGAGAAGAGGTGACGAGAGAGAGGAGCGAGTAGTGAGAGAGAGGGGCGGGGGCTTTGGGGGGGGGGGAAAGAGAAGAAGAAGTGGGAGCAGAGAGAAAGACCAAGAGAGAAAAAAGAGAGAGAGAGATAGGGGGGGGGGGGAAGAGTTGTAAGGGGGCGGGAAGGGGGGTGGGGTTTTTTGGGAAGTGATCGTTAGTGGTTACAAGCTCTTTGGAACCCCACTTCACTGGGGCAACAGTCAGAAACTGCATCACCCCATCTGTAACCTTTATGAATCTTGTGATGAGAGGAAGATAGGCGGAAACAGAGCGAGAAAGAGGGAGAGAGAGGAGAGAGAAAGAGAGAGGCGGGGAAAGAGAGCGAGACGAGAGGATGAGAGGGGAAGGAGAGAGAGAGAGAGTGAGAGAGAGCGGAGGAGAGAGAGAGAGAGAGAGAGAGAGAGAATAATCGTAGCAGTTACCACACAGTCATATAAGGCCCCTATTAAAATAGGGCCACTGGGTCCAAAACTGTTCCAGCAAGTCGTAACCTTGTAGCTAAGTAATGTGATGGTGGGGGGGGGGGGGGGGTTAGAAGAGAGAAAGGAGACAGAGGGAGCGGATGAGAGAGAGAGAGAGGAGAAAGCGAGGGAGAGAGAGGAGAAATATAGGACAGAGAGAAAGAGAGGCTGGGAGTAAGAGAGAGTAAGAGAAAAATAACAGAGAGAGAGAGGGAGGAGAGAACGAGAGAGAGAGAGAGAGAGACGAGAGAAGAGAGAGAGAGAGGAGGAGGAGAGAGAGAGAGAGAAGTAGAAAGAGAGAGAGAGAGAGAGGGAGAGAGGCAAAACCAATAGACGAAACTGGACAAAATTGATGGCAATACAGAAGAAAAACTCATTACAGGTGCAAGTAAACAGTTATGGGAGAGGATGTTACCTCAGAACCTCAAGGCGGTTCAGACCTTTGGGATGCAAGTTATTAGTTTTTTTCCAAAAGTCTCTCTCTTGAGAGTCTGTCTGGCTTCCAGATTTGTGGAGTGTACTTTTTCTATGGGCTAAGCACCTCATATCTAGAATGTATGGTTAGTTTGATTTAAGTGTCGAGTTACATGTGTGCCTGTGTTTTTCTGGATGTGTGTGTGGTGTAGGTAGAAACGTGTTTTGTTTTGAGTGTATTTTTTGTTTGTCCATATATTGGTGTTGGGGCATTTATCACAGATTAACAGTGTAATGATATTAGTGGAATCACACGGACATACTGTGACGGATTGTGAATCTTTCACTGGTCACAGAGCTGTGGAAGTGGATTGTCTCCACGAATGGTCTTCACCACACCAACACCTTGCTCTTTGCCATGGAAACATCCAGTATGTGGATCCTGGGAGTGGGCAACATATATATATATATATTTATATATTATAATTTTAAATATATTATATATATATATATATTTGTTAAAAAATATTTTTTTAATGAAAGTGTTTAAATTCATATACAAGCTTGTTTCAAGATACATGTGTTACATTATCTCTCCTCAGGAGGTCTCTTTTTTGTGGCACGGCTAAACGGTCTTATATGGCGTGCGGGACCCCTGATCTTGTCTCTGTTGTGTGCGGTGGTTTCGTTTTGCTGCACGTGAAGGCTGTGTGTGTGTGTGTGGGGGGGGGGGTTCCGGGCCTTGTCTGGTGGAAAGTGCTAGCAAAGATTTCCACTTGTGCCTGCATTATTCACTATTTCTACTTTTGTGTTCAGAGTTGCTAAGTATGGTTTGCATTTATTAACCATTTTTCTGTGGAACATAGGTTGCATTTTTTTGAATTATTGTTGTATGTGTTGCTCTTTTATGATTTTCCATGATATGCTGTATGTCGATTTTATATCTTTTGAGTTTCAAATGTATTACTCAGTTCTGTTTGATTTTTGTATTTTTCATTTTTTAATTGACTGTTATGTTTGCGTATTCTGTTTTGAAAGTGATTTTCAGGTAATCCCTATGTTTGTTTCTTTTTCAATTTTCTGATGTTACCGTAGCTTGGTATACAATATTGCTGTGAAGAATTTGTTGTTAGGGGGCACTGTTCTTTTTTAGTTGCAGTGACGATGTCTCTCTTCAGCACCTTCTCTTTTGTGTTGCTTTTCATTTTATTTAGGCTGAGTCAATTATCGTTTTTGGAGGTTCGGGCATACATGAGTATGATCGTTTAAATGGTTGTGTGTTTTTGTTGAATATTTTGGACAGTTTTGTCTTGTGGGAATGATGGTTGCCAAGATTTTAAAGAATGTCTTTTCCTTCATTTGTTTTTTACTTGTCCATTCATATGGTGGGTTGTACCATATGATCTTCGTTTTCTGTTTTCTTATTTTGTTCGTGTTAGTTTGCGGGCTTATATTGTAGTTTGTGCTTGTAAAACCACTTTTTTTGTAATGTTTCTTGGTAGTCTTGTTGCCTGCATTAATTGAATGACCTTTTCATTGCTGAAGGGATGGGATAGTCTCTTGTTTATTACCGTTGGGTATTGTTCTTTAGTATAGATGGTGGGTGGTAGCTTTTGACGTTTTACCATAGATTGTATGTCATTGGGTTTTTTGGTTATGGTTTGGTTACACATAGTCATTGAGATCTAATGTTATGTCTAAGTAATTCACTACTTTTTTTATTTGCTTCTATTGTGATACACATATGATGTGATTTTTAAATTGTGAGTTTTTGAAGGCTTTACATAATTCATTTTTTTGTTTTTCAATAGTTTTAGGGGTTATTGTTTAATGCAGCACGGACGTATCTCTGGTACAAACCGACTGTTTTCCAAGTTGTTTTGGATGTTGGAGATAGCATGAATAGAGACTAGTTCACATGTTTCGGCACCATCATCGATTCCCCATGGTTCATCCAAATGTGGAGTTTTGCTCTTTTTTCAATCCAAATTTCATTTCTGCTGTGGATAGGGTTTTCTTGGTGTGGAAGATATTCTCCATTTCCTGACTCGGTTATTTTTGTGTATTTGTGGCAATTTTCAAAGCTTTGGTAAGCAGTTTTCATCTATGGATGGGTAGAATCTACTATGTCGAATGTGATAAAACACTGTTTTTCTTGTTTTTTGAGAGTTTTTAAACCATTGGATGACTTCATAGTGTTTTTCCAAACGGTTGTATTCGGTGTTTGATTTTACATCTTCTATAGCCCTTTTCCTAAATTCTCTGCTTTATTTGGCCCCAGTTCGGATTTAGATGGGTTTATTAGTCTACGGTTGGGTTGTTTTGGAGTTTGGGTTTGAGGTCTTTAAGCGTTATGACGGCTTCTTTTTTGTTGCTGTTGCCTCTACCTGTCTTAACTCCATGCAGTGTGCAAGCTCTTTTTCTTTTTTGCGGATGTTGTGTATGTGGTTTTATCAGCTTTCTTGTAATTTTTCTGAAGTTTTTGTTTAGGAGTTGGGAGTATTCGTTTAATTCCATTTTGTAAAAATTGCTAGTTGTTATCAGCTTTTACGAATATCTTTTTATCATTTTGAATTTTGTTTTATTTTCATTTGCTAGTGCTGTTTGGAAGTGTTATTTGATCTTTGAATTTATGTAGGCTATCTCCAGTCCCTTTCAAATTTGTCTACAAAAGGTTTCATTTATCTATTGTCGGATGTGATCGCCATGATTTGAAAGCCGTATGGGTTTTTGTCTTCATCTTTGTATTTTGGGTTTTAGGAAGAAGAACGCCTTCCAATTCATGTTGCGTACAAAATTTCTAGGTTTGTTCTATCGTTTTTTAGTGTAGGTTTGTGGGTTGAAAAAGTATGTTTTTAGTAGATTGCTGAAGTTGATTTTCTCATTTTAGATTTTGTCAGGGCACAGTTATATAAAAGATAGATTGATGATATAGTTAGATACATACATATATATAGCCTGAGTGATAGTAACAACAAGTAGCAGGCAAGAAGAAATATCTATTACTTAAAACTGTACTGAGTCAAAGACTGTCATTAACCTCTGACCTTACATTGTCTTTGAATACGGTAAATTCTCGGTATAGTTGACCGCCAATGAAATCTCATCTTAAAGTACAGCCACCCCCATATTCCACCCATCGTCACAATTCCACTAATTATAAATCAGACCCCAGTCGCCCTCAAGGGTTGACCCCTAGATCTGTGTTCCCTATGGGGTCATTGGGGAAGCTTTGAGTGTTAAGAACACCACTTGAGGACAGCCATATTTGTTGAGTTGGCCCACCAGAGCACCTACTTAACAACTAAAAGAAAAACAAGATGCAAAGATATAAACGTAAACCCCAGAGTATATGGTGATATACGCGTCATATATTCCATAAAGAGGAATACCATCTTGGGCGGTCTAACTGTTAGTAATGGCTTTTCTGGTAAAACATTTGGGCATCCTCTGTGACCTTAATGAACTACTTACACTTTTCAGAAAGATCGGCCAAGAACTTTCAGAGATTTTCCATAAAGAAGAAAACCATTATAGGATTAGTAACGGCTATAACGGTAAACTTGAAAATCAGGCATCATCGTGACCCTAATGAACATTCCTCCAACTTTTTCAAAAAATATCGGCAACATACTTTTGAGATATTCATAAGAAGGAAAAACCATAGGGGCTGTTATAGCCGTTAGTAACGGCTTATAACGGTTAAAATTAAACATCAGACACATCTGTGACCATAATACTCAAGTTTCAGAAAGATCAGCCAAGTCCTTTCGGAGAGATATTCCATAAAAAAGAAAAAAAAACCGTTATTATGGGTTGAGTTTATACCTGTTAGCAATGGCCATAACGGTAAACTAAAACGTAGGGCATGATCTGACCCATAATGAACATACTGCCTAAATTTTCACAAAGATTGGACAAGTACTTTCCGAGACATTCAGAAATAAAGAAAAAATGTTATGGGCCATTAAGCCGGTAGTACTGCTATTGGTAAACTAATAAACGCTCGGGCGTCATCCATCGCCTCTATGAACATACCTACAAATTTTCAGGAAAGATCGTACAGTACCTTCTGAGATATTCCATAAAGTAGAGAAAAAACATTATGGGCCATTATAAGCTGTTAGTAATGCTATACAGTATACTAAAAACATGGGTATCTCCGTGACCCATAATGGACATATATACATTTTCAGAAAGACGACAAGTGCTTGTGAGATATGCCATAAACGAAGGGAAAAACTGTTATGGGCAGTTACAGCCGTTAGTACAGCTATAAACAGTAAACTAAAAACATGGCATCTTTCGTAAACCCATACGTACCTGAATAACAGTAAACTAAAAATCAGGCAATTATTCGTGACTTCATAATGAACATATTAAAATTTCTAAGAAAGATCGGCCAAGTACTTCTGAAGTTATTCCATAAAGTAGGCAAAACCATTACAGGCTGTTACCAGCGTTAGGAACGGCTATAATGGGTAGGTAAAATCAAAAACATCAGCATCATCCGTGACCATATTGTAACATACCTGACAATTTTCACAAAGATCGGCCATGTACTTTTGGAGCTTATTCCATAGAGAAGAAAACCAGTACCGGCTGTGACATCCTTTAGTAAACGGCTATTACAGAAAACTACAAACATCAGGCAATATTCATGACCCATAATGATGCACCACTCTACAAAATTTTCAGAAAGATCGGGCCCCCCCCAAACGTACTTTCTGAGATTTCCATAAAAAACTAACTGTTACAGGCGGTACAGCCATTAGTAACTGCTATAACGGGTGGGTAAACTAAAACACAGGGCATCATCTGTGACCCTTAATGCACATACCTACAAATGTCAGAAAGATCAACAAAGTGCTTTCATGAATATTCCATAAAGAAGGAAAAACCAACTGTTATGGCCGTTATGCCATTAGTAACGGCTATAAACGGTAAATGAACATCAGGCATTCATCTGTAACCCATACTGGTGATCATACTGCTAATTTCACAAAGATCTGCCATGTACATTCTGAGATATTCCATAAGAAGAAAAACTGTTACAGGGCCGGTTTACAGCAGTTAGTAGACGGCTTTAAGGGTCGTAAACTAAGACATCGGGCATCTCAGTGGACCCATAGTGAACTACCTGATAATTTTCACAAGATTGACAAGTACTTTCGGCGATATTCCATAAAGAAGAAAAACCGTTACAGGGCCTTTACAGCTGTAGTAATGGTAATTAATGGGCCAAACTAAAAGGATCAGGCATTCATCCATGGAGACCCATAATGAACACACTGCTAATTTTCACAAAGATCGGCCAAGTACTTTCGGAGATATTCCAATGAAGTGAAAAACCGTTAACAGGACATTAGTAATGGCTTTTACCGGTTTAACTAACATCGGGCATTATTTGTGACTCATAATGAACATACACGCTAATTTTCTCAACGATTCGGCCATGGACTTTTGTGTATATGTGGATCTACTGAAGAAGAAAAAAATCCGTTACAGGCCGTTACAGCCGTTGGCAACGGTTAAACTAAAAATCGGGCAGTATTTCATGACCCATTAATTGAAAATACCTACAAATTATCAGAAAAGATCGGCAAGTACTCTTCTGAGATATTCCATAAAGAGGAAAACCATTACAGGCCATAACAGCCATTAGTAACAGCTTATACGGGGGTAATACTATAAACATCGGGCTCATTTGTGACCCATAATGAACATACCTGCTCATTTTTGACCAAAGATCGGGCAAGTACTTTCGGAGATATTCCATAAGAAGAAAAACCGTTAACAGGCCTTTACAGCTGTTAGTAACAGCTAGAACGGGGTAAACTAAAACATACGGCCATCATCAGTGACCCATAATGAACATAACCTGCTATTTTCACAAAGATCAGCCAAGTACTTTCGGAGATATTCATAAAGAGGGAACAACTTTTACAGGCCTTTACCGTCGTTATAACGGCTTAGCGGTTAAACTAAACATTGGGCAGTATTCGTGACCCATATGAAACATTACCTACAAATTTTCCGAAAGATCGGCCAAGAACTTTCTGAGATATCATTAAGAAGCGAACATCAGTTTAAGGCCATTACAGCCAGTATGCTAGGTTCACACTATGGAAAACTGTGGGGAAACTCTGGCAGTCTGCGCGTTTTTAAAGAACATGCTTGGAACCCGTTCTATAAAATAAATGTGACTGGGTTTCTGTCGACAATGTGAACGCTCGCGAAATTATACAGAAACTGCGAAGCTCCTCCCCTTTTTTGCTCTTTTCGCGCCATTACATCATGTACCGCCCACACTGCGATTATGCACGGACGTTTTTGCACGGATTCTTCCGGCTATTTTCGCCTTTCTTTTTTTTTTTGGGTCAATTTCCAGTCAGTCTCGTGTACCAAAAACTATGCTTGCTACTGTTCACACTTTGGAAACGATATTGGAAACTCAGGTAGCGTCAGTGTCCTAGTTTCTTCCGGCCTGTATTTCCAAACAACTTTTTGCAGCTGAGATGGAAGGAAAACAGCCTTGGCACATCTATCGGGCATATCTGATAGGAGGGTATTGCAGTTTGTTGAGGGGGTAATGTGAGGTTACTCTGTGCAGATTTCGGTTACCCGACAAGAAATTGGGGCTGTTTCCAGGCGGTTTCATGTGTGAACTTAGCATTAGTAACAGCCTATAACGGGGGGTAAGGTAAATAAAAACATCGGGCATCTCCATGACCCATAATGAACACCCCCCTATCTGGCTAATTTTCACAAAGATGGCCAGTTACTTTCGGAGGAGATATTCCAAAGAGAAGAAAACGTTAACTGGCCGTTAGAAACGGCTATAACGGTAAACTAAAACGTCGGGCATTTATTCTTGACATAATGCACATACCTACCTAAATTTTTCAGAAAGATCGGCAAAGTACTTTTTGAGATCATTCCATAAACAAAGGAGAAAAGAAAAACAGTTAAGGGCTGTTACAGCTGTTAGTAACAGCTGGTCGGACGTGTTCGATCATTTCTTTTTCTATGTTCTGTGGTTCCGACTCAGCGTCGACCATAGTCGAAATTGTAGTTTTTTTCTCATCATGTTTTAATATAATAATAATAATAATGTGCATTTCATGCGCCTAATCTTTTTAAAACCCTAAGCGTCTTTCAATAAAGAGTAAGAATAAACTCAAGAGAAGCAAACCAATATGAATAACAACAAAGGCATCTTCAAAACACACACCACAAATATTTCTACATGCTTAAGCTGAGCACACACACACACACACACACCACACACACACACACACACACACATGTTACACAAAACACACACACAAACACACACTATACGCCAGGTATAGGTTACATCTGCTTTCGGAACAGAAAGAGGGGAAGGGTCATGGACTGGAAGAGGGTTAGTCTTAGAGAAAGACTTGAAGGAAGAAAGAGAGGGAAAGTCGCAGAGCGGAAGAGAAGAGGAGAGGGAAGAGAAAAGGGAGGTTATTCAACAACAGGGCCTGGAATGGGAACGAACGTTCACGAGGGTTCATAGTGCGGAAGCGAGGAATTTGGAGAGAGAAGTGTCAGAGGAAGAACGTAGCTGTCTAAGAGGTTTGTAGTTAGTCAGAAGATTCAGCAAGATAGGTGGGCTAGACCACTGAGAGATTTGTGTAGCAAAGCAAGAAAGAAAAAGTGTATTCAATTCTTTTGCCTACTGGGGAGCCAGTGGAGAAAAATCAAGCAAGGGCGACGAAGTAGAAATTTGGAGGCGTTTCAATACAAGTCGGGCCAGCACTGTTTTGAATTTTCTGCAATTGGCAAGAAGATTGTGGGCAACAGCAAGAAGAGATTTACAGTAATCAGCGAGAAAGAACAAAAGCAGAAATGAGGTTTTGGTGGCATCATCCGAGGAAGATGACCGCACAGAAGAAATACAGCGAAGTTCAGATAGCAAGCCCGACAAGACAGAGGATATTTGTACTTTGAAAGGATTAGAGTTTGGTCCAGTGTGTCCCAAGATTACGGGACAGTGGAGAAGTCGAATGACTAATTATCTACGTTTGCTGACAGATGAGGGAAGGCAGTTTGTAGCACAATAATCTTTTAGTGCTATGAAAATCAGTTCGGTCTTGTGTTGTTCAGTTGAAGTTTGTTGTCAGTCATCCAGCTTTGATACAGAAAACATCGCATGGTTCGTTCCATGATAGAAGGGAGCTGAGAAATATCGTCAGAGGTGTAGATTTGGTGGTCGTCAGAGAAACAGTGGTGGGAGTGCCATGAGTGACAATGTCAGAGATAGGCTGTGTATAAAGAACGAAGAGAATGGGGCCCAAGGACTGAGCCTGGGGGACTCATACTCCAAGTCGCTGGACTGAAGAAGAAGAGAAACCATTCACAGAGACAGTCTGAGTACGACCACAAAGTAGGTCTAAACCAGGAAAGAGCTGTGCCAGAGATGCCAAATTTATGCTCAAGGCCTAGACAGAAGGTTACTATGATCTATAGTGTCAAAAGCGGGCAGACAGGTCTAACATGGGACCGCAGAGAGACTTTACCATCTGTCAAGAGCAGAGAAAAGGACGTTTGACCAATTTTTGAGGAGAGCGGTTTTCTGTTGCTATGGCCAGCCCGATAGGCAGATTGCAATGGATAGAGATGATTGTTTCGCTCAAGATGTTCATGAAGTTGGAGAAGAGCAATCTTTTCAATTTCTTCGACAGAAAGGAATAAGTTGGAAACAGGACGATAGTTTTTCACAAAAATCTCAGGATCAAGAGAGGGTTTCTTTAGCAGGGTCGAATAACAGAGTGTTTTAGTTCAGAGAGGAAACAACAGTGGTGAGTGAATCATTGGACAATGGGCCAGTGATGAAAGATCAAAAATCATCAATTTACACCACATAGCAGGGAGGATGGGAGGGGATCAAGGCACACAAGTTTAATGGTAGTATTATTATTTGTGACTTCCATTATTATAAATCACTAGTAGAACTGTAAGTTTGAATGTTTAGAACGTTGTCCAAGCAGTTGGGCAGTCTTGTTTCTCGTTTCTGGACTGAGGACTGGTGGAATGCTGAACTTCGTGTCTTTTGTGGTACCTTCTACAAGACCATTATTCGTGTCGTTGGCTCGCTGGAATACTGAAGGTATGTTTTCGAATGTTTGCATCGATACATCTCGCTGTCGATCCTTGTCAACACATTTCTGTCACAAGATCTTCAAGGTGATGCTGTCACACCGCTGTCCCAAGTTTGGATCGGTAACTTTTTCTAGCTAAAAACTGTTTTTCGCTCGTTGGGTCTTAACTACTGTCTCCTTGTGGATACATCGAACGCTCGTCACACGAAAATCTGCAATCCTTCCTACCTACTGTCGACAGAGCTTGTTTTTTTTACTGTATTTAGCAAGCTTATCCTGAGCCAACTCTTTTTGCCCCATGAGCCAAACCCTGGTCCTACAAATAGTTTCTTCAGAATCCCATTCTTCATGGCTCTTGTGGAACCTGTGACCAGACTGTGGACGGGGAAGCGAGGGGTTTAGCTTGCAATACTGGTGGAACGTGGTATCATGCCCACTGTCTGAGTATTGACACCCAGCACTACCAATTCATGATGGATCTTGGGGAGAATGTTCCCTGGTATGGTGCCATTTGTGGGCTAGCCTATAGTCAGACTGTCCTTGATCTACATGGTGTTGAACCTCTATTTCATCCATCCCCTCCCTGGCCCGATGTATCAGAAATTGCACTACCCTGACTGGAACCTACATTGCAAACGTCCCCTGCATTCCTCCAACATCACGTGTAAGCCAGCAAGACAGGTGGAAAAGAAGACCATTGCGCCTGATTAACGTCAACTTTCACTCTGCCCCAGGAAAGAAACCAGACATATTCAACCTTTTAGACAGTGTGCGCCCTGATATGTTATCGGCACAGAAACTTGGCTTGACCCCGCCAGTGACGCGAGATCTTCCTGATACCTACAAGTTGTACCGCAAGGACAGGAACTGGTCAGGAGGTGGCGTCCTGGTTGCGGTGCATACATCCATCGAAAGCCATGAAGTCAGCGAGTTGCAGGTGGATTGCGAGCTGTTTGGGTGAGGCTGAAACTCCAAGCTAGGAGTACCTGTACGTCTGTGCGTACTACAGACCAGACGACGGGAGATGAAGCCAGCCTGATCCAATTCAACACGTCGCTGGAGCGGGCCGCGCTGATTTCCAACACCCATCTCCTTATCGGCGGTGACCTAAAATTTCCCAGTTGGGATTGGAAACTGATGGCCCATAAACCCAAGCCTGTATACCCAAGACTGCACCGCGACTTCATCAGCATGCTGAACGATTACAGTCTTGACAACTGGTGGTAGAACCTACCAGAGAGGGAAACATCCTGACTTAATCATCACCAACAACCCACAGCTGATTCCTCAAGTGGAAGTCCTTCCTGGGCTGTCTGACCACGCGGCAGTCTACTGTGAGGTGGTGGTTCATATCCAGAAGAGGAAACAGGCACCACGCTCCATTCCATTATATAAGAAGGCGGACTGGAAGGTCTCAGGAAGTCTATGACCGACCTCACCAACACCTTGGAAGAGGTGAAGGACACTGCTACTACAGAAGAGCTGTGGGTTTACTTCAGAGACACTCTTCATGCAGCTGTCAAGCAGTTCATCCCCCATAAGCAGGTCCGTGTCAAGGAAAGCCAGCCCTGGATCACCCAGCCCTACGCCGACTCATCAACAGACGAGACCGCATCTTCAAGAAGATGCGCAAGCGAGGGACAGAAGACCTGAAACAGCAGCACAAGCAACTCCGAAGAGAGGTCCAGCGCCAGCTACGCTGAGCATACTGGTCCTACCTCGATGACACCTTCAACGAAGCAGACTCCAAGCAAGCAGCCAAGAACAAGCGCTTCTGGTCGTACATAAAACACCTGAATCGTCCAACGCTGTGTCTCGCCGCTGAAGGAAGAAGCAGGTTGGGTCCGACCCAAAAGCACAGGCAGACATCTAGAACCGCCAGTTCCAGTCTGTATTCGGTGGTGCCAGACCTACTCACAGAAGAATTCCAAGAAAAATGTAAACTCCCACTCACAGACTTTCCAACTCTAGACAAGGTTGACATCACATACACGGGGTGAAGAAGCTCATCAGCAACCTGAAACCTGGAAAAGCACCAGACCCGACAACATCAGCCCCAGGATCCTGAAGACTGCAAACGACTGGCACCAGCTCTTACCACCAGTCCGAGTCTCGCCGGGAAACCCT